>JABUQX010075609.1:12500-25000 GCA_015478945.1 Trachelipus rathkii
CGAATTCTAATAAGCGCAAAATTTGCTTATTTATATGTTAATCAAGTAAACATTAATAAAAAAATCATATTTTTGACCTTCAGTTCGCACAAAGGGCCTAAAGTTTTGATAATATGATAAAAGACACCAAAATTTACCTTTACGCTAAAATTTTTGGTTTCTAATAGCGTCTAAGTATTTAATTTTTGATGCATGATAATAGAAAAAATATTTTTAAAATCACAAGTTTCATTTTGAGTTCGCGTATTAGGGCTAAAATTTTCAAACTTTCATGAAAAATTGGGTTTTAAGGGTTTACAAATATACGCAGCATTTTAGTAAATCTAATAAATGAGATAGCCATTGCATGTTATTTATGTCTGCAATCCTAAATCGCAATTAAAATTAAATGCATAATATAATTTAAGAAAATCGTATAACCAAGACCAGGAAAAAGAGAGGTTTAAGAAAAAATAGAAAACCTCGTGGCTGAAGCGAAATCAAAGCTGTTTGATATTGCAGCGTGTATATGTGCCATGACATATTCTTGTGTATGTGGAGAAAAGGCAGGTGCGTGTAACTGCCCTGTAGTTGTAGAATGTAATTGTGAAAAAGACAAAAAGATCCCACCCATTAAGAGAAAGTTTTAATACGATCAGCGAGCAACCAGGACTGCCTTCATTTGCAGTCTAGATAAACAAGAAACGGAGAAACTTAAGAAATGAAAGGAGAGAAAACAACTAGAATTATTACGAGAAACTGTTGCAGATGACAATGACACTTGTGACATGAAAACTACTCGAAAATCCTCGCACTAAAGAAGTGAAACTAATTTGTCTTCAGTCCCTTCTACATCTCAAATGAGGTTGAAATTAACGTGTACTGCTTTACTTAGTGATAGATTTGGTTTTCTGATAGAGCTAAAGCTGCAATCGCTTCCAGCGTTTTGCATGATCTTGGAATGATTTGTGAAAAAGATACGTCGTTAGTGATCGATAAAAGCAAGATAAGAAGAGAAAAACATGAGAGACGACAGGCTATAGGACAATACATGGACCAGCCTATAGAAGCAAAGGGAATATTCTTTGATGATAGAAAGGATAATACTATCTTTCTAGAAAAAAATAGGATCTAAAATATACCGAAGAGCAAGGAAAGAGGAGCACATTAGCGTGATTCGTGAGCCTGATGGGCAATATGCCGGTCACGTCACACCGGCGAGTTGAATCGGTAGTGAAATATCCAATTATATCCTTGAGTACCTGGAAGATAAGGATACTGACATTAATGAAATGGAAGCTATTGGTTGTGATGGCACAGCAAGCACCACAGGGTGGAAGAGTGGTGTTATCCGCAACATAGAGGATAAAATTCAGCGCATATTGCAGTGGTTCATTTGCTTACCTCACTTTAACGAGCTACCATTCAGACATTTATTAGGATATTTGGACGGAGAGACGACGAGACCAGCGTCCTTCTCTGGGAAAATCGGCAAATAACTGCCCGATTATGAGAAATTACCCGCTATAAATTTCGAAGCAATTAAATTAGATGAAATCAATGGAAATAAAACTGATCTTAGTAAAGACAAGCAGTACCTTCTGGATATTGTCAGTGCAATCCAGACAAGACAATGTGCTCCAGATCTGGCTGTAAGAGATCCTGAACCTTTCAGTCACACCCTATTGCTGACATGTGCAAACCTGGTCTTACGGTTTTTCGTTTCCCAAAGAAATCCTACAAACAAATTCAATATGCTTGTAAACTACTTTGTGAAGACATACGCTCCTGTCTGGTTCGACATTAAGAGATATCAGTCAGTGAAATATGGTCCAAAACATATCGTTAAGGTTGTTCAAACAACGAGACATTTGCCAGGTGACATTAAAAGAATTACCGATCCTGTTATTGAGCGAAACTCGTTCTTATGTAACCAAGAGAACATGCTGTTGGCTATGATAGTAGATGAGAGACAACACATACGAGAGTTGGGTTACAAGAAGGCACTAAAAGCAAGAACTCTAAATCCGAATGGGAAGTATGTTAGAACTTTTACGACTCCCTCAATAAATTTTGATGCCACGGACTACAGTGAGCGGATAGATTGGACAAAATGTAAGCTGTCACCCCCTCCAATAATGGAAAGCTTGACAACAGCGACAGTTTCGTCAGTTCTGCAAAAGAAAACTCAGCCTGAGTTTGATTAATTTTAATTTTTCCAAGCTATAACCAAGCTTTTGAAAGATGTGTCAAACTTGTCACAGAGTCTGCAGAAAAAGTGTTCGGACAAGGAAAGAGAGACGGCTACATTAGAGGAACTTTGCTTTTAAGATCCACAATGCCAAAATTTGATCAAAAATCTGAATTTAAGGCAACGTTCTTTACTAAATCAACATAATTTAACTCACTCTAATTGGTTGGATGGTTTGGTAGGGTGTGGGCGGAGTTTAATGTTATTTTTTCAAAATTTTAGGCATTTTGCGTGAACTGAAGATCAAAATCATGATTTTTTTTAATGCCTAGTTGATTAGCATAAAAATACGCAACCTTTCTGCCCTAATAGAAATCGATACTCGAAAAACTGATTTTATCGACCAACCCTAATATATATATATATATATAATATATATATATATATATTATATATAATATATAATACGAAAAATATATATTTATATATACACCCATATATATATATTAATATATAGTTATATATATATATATATATATATAATATATATATATATAAATATACAATATATTATATAGTATATAATATATGATATTATATATATATATGATATATATACTTATATAGTATATATTATATTATATAAATATATATATATATATATATATATTATATGTAGATAAACTTAAGATCCTTTCTGATCTCCATCGTATGTAAGTTAAAATACTCGCAGGAAACCCATTGTTGGGAATAAACGAGATGTGATTAACATAGCTGTATTCATTAATGAGCATTAATGGAACGCTCAAAAAATATATATACATAATATATAAATATATATATATATATTATATATATAATATATAATAATATATATATATTATATAATATATATATTATATATATATTAATAGTATATATATACTTCACGAAACCCCGCATAAATTTCAAAACTTTGTGAACAAAATGAATTTAAAAGATTTATTGGAACTTTGTGAAAATGATTTTACAGTTTGGCATGTTGCAACATTTCGTTTTAGATAGTAGATAAAAAGGTTGTGAAAACTGTAAGAAAAAATGCTGACATAAACAAAACAGTTTCCAGGGTAGTAACCTAGTAACCTATCCTAAAGAGAGAGATTTGAACATTGCCTGGAAGCTACCAGCAACGGAATTATCCATAAAATCGATGAGTGATTATTTATTAAACTTAAATATATTAATTTTTTTACTTATAAGACAAACTATCTAGTAGTCGTAGTTTAGCGGCACACAATCCATCTAGTTAGTCTAGGCTCCACCGCAACGACGATCCTCTGGATACGTCGCACTTACGGCTTTTAGTCTAGGTTATTGATAAAGTTGGTTAGTACACTAGTCTAGGTTATGCAACTTCAATTCCATTCTAGTTAGTCTAGGCTATACAGCAATGACGTCCGGTCATAATAGGTCGTACTTTACGACTTTAAGTCTAGTTATGATAAAGTTGGTTAGTTACACAAGATTACATAATATATATATATATATATATATATATAATATATATATAATATATATATATATATATATATATATATAATATATAAAAATATATATATATAATAGAATAATATAGGGAGAGCAGGATATCTACTCTTCACTATAAGCTGTATATCTGCTATATATACACCTGTACACCAACCTCTGATTGTTATTTTTATTGTATAAGAAAAAATCTCCTTAACGACCATTTGTGTTAACGTTTCACAATGTAAAAGGAGTCATGTAGTTATAAGTGCCCAAGGGTGTGGACCGGGAGGAGGAAATTTCAGGGAAGAAGTCAGCTTAGACACCAACTTTAAGAAAGAGGGTGTGTTTACAAACAATCGGCATTATCCGGAAGCGGAAAATTATGTTTGGTTGTTCTAAATTTATTGTATTAACGTTTTAGAAATATTATTTTACGTGAACCGCTTGTTTAATTAATTTGAATCCCTAAAATTACGGAAGAAGGGGTGAATGTTATTATTATGACAATTGTTTATGTGCACCATAATCCAATTATAAACATTGATGCTTTTACCCATTTACTTAAAATAATTCTTAAAAATAAACCTAATAAGTAATTTACCCTTTTTTATCCACTGTGCCTAATCCTTCATGAATTTCCGTATCAAAGAAAATGGTTGAGCCACTACTGTTGACTGAATAACAACCTTCTGATCAGTTAAAATACAAAAAGTTGAAAACTAATAATAAAAAGTTAAATATCTAATATACAAACGTGAAGTGAAAAAGTGCCATCTCAAAGTAAAAGTGAAAAAGAGAACACAATTCAAATTTCCCAAAAAGGTATAGCGTGAAAGACGTTAAAGCCACTATAAAAAAAATTTACACAGTGAAGTGAAAAAAAAGTGCCGGTCAAAAAAAAAACCAGTTCAAATTCCCCGAAAAGGAGTGGCGAAATAAGAAATCCTGTCGCTATAGGCATAAAATTTTCCCTTAATAAAGCAAAAAAAATATATCAATCCCAAATCCCCCAAGAAGAAGAAAGGAAAACCGTTAAAATTTGCCCAACTTTAAAAAGAAGCACCCAATATTTGAAACAAAGAAGCAAGATGACTGTTACAACTTGGCCTGAGATCTCAAGCCCCAATTCACCTATCCCTCACCAATTTCTCCAAAACGGGGAAATAGGGGGGAGAGACAACTTTTCTCAAAATGAACAAGGAGGGTCTACCAATCACAAAAGCGAAATAAACCACTTGATAGCTGCGCAAGAAAAGACTACAGAAGAAATGCTTGCTCTCATTCGAACAATCACAGATCTGGTAAAAACGATGTGCGAGACTTCAAAAAATTCTTCCATCAACAATGACGATCAAAATTCAAGACAGGGAAACGGAGAGGCTCCCCTATGGCTCAATCAACGGGCCAAAGAGGGGGAATGAATATGTGGGGGAATAATGCTTTCGTACATAGAAACTTTTATAGACTCCCGAACGGAAACTCTTATTTTGGGCGAAATATTAATTTTAATTATAGAGGTAATCTTAGTAGAAGTGGTTTTTACAATTGTCATTATAATAATAATCATAATAATAACTATAATAGTAGAAGACGTTATTATAATAATAATCATAATAACGGTAGAAATTATAGCTATAATTATAATTGTAATAATGGAAATTATAATAATTATAATAGGGTATTTTTTTATAATAATAATCACCATGGTAACGAAAATATTAATTGTAACAATAACAATTATAATAATAATGCACATGTTGGTTATAGAGGTTACTACGATAATGATGGATATGTTAATTATAATGACTATAAAATAATAGACATTTTAATAACTATAGATTAAATAACAATTCTGATAATGTTCGTTCTAGGAATTTTAGGGGTTTTACTTATGGGGGTTATTCAAAATATCCAGGGGGAGGGGGGAATGTTTTCTCGTCAACGAAGAAAATATTACACAACGGTTTCGAGAGTGCATGCTACCAGAAGGGGTAATTTTAATAATTATAATTATGGGCATAATAGAGGTGTTAATTATAATAATGTTTATAAATGGAGTAGGGTTGCAAACTATAATAATAATTATAATAATAGAATGCTGAATCCTAATGTATACTAATAATATAGATTATAATAGAAACACAAATTATAAAAATAGGTATAAATATGTCAGGAATAGGAACTATTGTCAAAATAATAATCTGTGATTTAATGGTTCCATGCTGTAGCCGCTATTACAGAAAATATCTCCGATGGGAAGCGGTTGTCCCTCCCGTTGAGCAGTTCATTCCATTTGATGAGCGGGGAAATACGAGCCGGGCTCCCCATTGGGTAGTCTGGTAGCTCTTCGGCATCAAGATGGTGGCTTGAGCACGGGTTTAGAAAACGGGATATTTCAAAGTACTGTAATAACTGAATTACGGGAGGGGGAAAGGTATCGTAGCGCTTGTGACTTAAATGCCCAGGCGCGGATTGAGGAAGAACGCAGGGTACTGAATTACTATTCTAATAATAATAATAATAATAATAATAATAATAATAATAATAATAATAATAATAAAATAATTAATAATAATAATAATAATAATAATACATAATAATAATAATAATAATAATAATAATAATAGATAAAAATGATTGACATGATGATAAGTGCGGAATCTTCTGGAATTAGGTATTTCTTTTTCAAAAAAAGAAATTGTGTTAACTTTGATGCTGCGATAACTCAAAAAGGACAGGTTTTGATAATCTTATTATATTACATATAGGAAAATAATAATGGATTATTTGTTACCTCACAATATTAAATTTAATTACGAACCTTCGGGAGACAATAGGGGGGGGTAATTGGCTCTGTGACAGCGGCCAACGGAACGTTATTATTTATTTATAATAAAAAATAATAAAAAATCGACATTGGCTTGGAGAAAACAACTATGACATTTTAACGTCGTTCCGGCCACGAAGTCAACTTCAAACATTCTGGGATGCCTTTTTTTGGAGAGATATGGTTCATTATGACTTTAGACTATCATTACTACTCATCCCGATACGAACCGTAAGCGTTCATAGCATAATGAAGCTTTTTGACTTCTCGCGAGAAGCTTACGAAATTCTTTTTACCTCTATCTTCTCCACTATATGGGTAACATTCTTATCTTATTCCCTCTCTCTGACGCTATTGACGGAATACATTGTAAGAAGGGCCTTAATGAATTATGAACTCTTTATAATAAATCTTATGGCGGGAGGATCGATATAAATAAATTAAAGACGGTCTAATGTTATATAATAGAGGTTATGAAAATGCAATCGATTTGTAATGGGATATTGTTCACACACTTTTTAAGAAGGAGGGCTTTATTATTTTGTAACAATGTATTGTAAGAAATAGAACTGTTTCCTTTATTGCAGTAAATCCAAAGCGACCACAACTTATAATAGTGTCAAATTACCACAAAAAAAAAAATAAAAAAAAAAACGTTTGAGAGCAGGATTCCCTACTCTCACTATAACTCTGTATAACTGCTATATATACACCTGTACATCAAACTCTGATGTTATTTTTATTGTATAAGAAAAATCTCTTAACGACTCTTTTGTGTTAAACTTTCAACAATGTAAAAGTGAGTCATAGTTATAATGCCCAAAGGAGTGCCGCGGAGGAGGAGATTTCAGGGGAAGAAGTCAGTTAGACACCGACGTTATAAGAAGAGGGTGTATTAAAACATCGGCATTATCGGAGCCGGAAAATTATGTTTTGGTTGTGTAAATTTATTGTATTAACGTTTTAGAAATATTATCATAAACTGTAAGCCGCTTGTTTAATTAATTTTGAGCCCTAAACTACAGAAGAAGGGGTAAAAATATATCATAATATGTTTACCAATTGTTTAATATGCACTATTAATTATTTTATAACATTGATGTCATTTTTACCATTTTAATTAATAATCTTAAAAATAAACATAATACAGTACATTTATAGAAGTTTTGTAACTCTGCCAATCCTTCACTGATTCGTACATCACACACATATATATATATATAAATAATATACTATATATATTATATATAGATAGATATATATTATTATATATATATATATATATATAATATAATATATATATATATATTACTAATCAACTTAACGCACACACGGAACGGCGGTCGTACGCAAAAATTTGTTTTGATGAAACTCGATGAATAATAAATAGAAGTTCTAGGTTAAAATTAAATTTCTTTTTGGTCCTTGTTCTAGGGTGAAAGACAGAGTGTAGTCAGGTTAGGCAGGTTAGGTTAGGCTTTTGTTAGGTTCGGTTCGGTTAGTGTAGATTAGGTTAGTAAGGTTAGGTTAGGTCTGTTAAGGATAGGCTAGGTTAGGTTAGTTAGGTTAGGTTAGGTTAGGTTAGGTTAGGTTACGGTTAGTCACTCCTAGGAAAAAAAATTCATTTCGTATATAAAAAAATTTAGTTTCCCTTCCAAATTCATTTTCTTTCTTTTTTTTTCTTTTGACCGCACCACACAAGAAAAAGTTACATATTCCAATACATATTATTTCGGACCGCGAAAATTTCCAAAAAGAAATATTTTTATTATTTTTTTTAAATTGTTTTCATTTCCCTCTAGAAATGTTTAATTTTAATTAAACATTAATTTATATCAGTAAAATTTACTTGTTAAATTTTCGTGTGAGGCGTAAGAATCTACATATATAATATATATTAATATATATATATATATATATATACATATATATATATATTATATATATTATATATATAACATAAAATATATATATATATATATATAATCCGATATCGATCATATAATCGATATTATTCCGAAATTGGAAGGTCAGAAAGAAACTTATGTTTTACCATATCTATATATATATATATATATATTATATATACTATATATATATATATATATATATATAATATATAATAAATATATTTTTTTTAAATATATATATAATATATATAATTATATTATATATATATGTTAAGATATACTATATATATATAATACTATATATATATATATATATATATATATATATTATATATATTATATCATATATATATTATATATATATATATATATATATATATATATATAGATATATATAATAGTCAAAATAATTCTTGTTTTAAAATACGTTAGTTTAGCTTTAAAAAAAATAGAGTAAAAAAAAATAGAGTAAGAAAAGGTCGTTTTAAAACTCGAGTCAGAACTCTTGAGACTTTAAAACACATTTCATATTTTGTGCGAGTCCAAATTTAAATTTGTACTTATAATTGTTGTTAAATATAAGATTTATCTACAGTTTTTAATTATATAATATTTGTTATGATATAATGTTTGTTTTACAAAATTATTAAGTTAAATTGTATTATACTGTGTTTTGAAAATGCTTATAAAATAGGGAAGTTAATTCGACAACAAGTTTGCTGTAAAATTATACGAATTTTAATTTTTGCTTTTATTTTTTTATTGTCGGAAGGAGAAATTCAGCTTGCCTTTAAACCTCTTTTTATGTAATTTACAATTTAATTGGCACGAAATAAGATAAAATAATGTGCATTGTGATGTTTTGTAGCGTTTTGTATCATAATTTGTATATTAATTGTTAAGATAGCTTGAATTTTAATGTAATTGGTAATCTATGATTTTCCCACCTTAATTTTCCCCACATTTTCTCCCTCTCGCTTGGGGAAAACAAAATTGACCTAGCTCAAAAATTGTATGTGTGCAGGAACACAGTTGAAAAACTGTTTTTAGGGCATATCGTTAGGTCAACGAGGTTTCTGGACTGAATAAAAGTTGTTTTCAATAAAGATATTCGATTCTATCCAAATTCATTTTTGAGTTTTATTTACCTCCGATATAGAGAGAGATATCAAGAGAACAACTACAACGACCAGTGAAGTGGATGAACAAGCAGAAGAAGAAGAGATAACTACAACCTCTCCTCTACAACTACAAGACCTGTTAGTTGGGGAAGAAGATGAAGAACACCCAGCACCTTCTGACTAAAAAGAGGCCGCTCTCCAGCTCCGGCCTACCAAGAGGTAGCTCTCCAGTTCCGGCATACTAAGGGACGCTCTCCCGCTCTAGCCTAAAAAGAAGCAGCTCTCCCAATCCGGACTACAAAGAGGCCGAGCTTTCTTCTGCCTACCAAGAGGCTGAACTCTCCTATCTACAAAGAGGCCAAGCTCTCTCTCTCTCTCTCTCTCTCTCTCTCTCTCTCTCTCTCTCTCTCTCTCTCTCTCCTCTCTCTCTCTTTCCTCTGACAATGTTATCATCTACCCTATCATTGCCTGTAGGTTATTCTCTCTCTCTCTCTCTCTCTCTCTCTCTCTCAGAACCTCTTCCCGGACTTATATATATAATATATATATATATATATTATATATTTATATTATATATTATATATATATATATATATATATATATATATATATATATATAAAATATATATATAATATATCTATATATATATATATATATATATATATATACGACCTATATATATATATATATATATATATATATATATGGTCATGTAAATCTTTTTCCTACCAAGTTAAAATGACTGGGAATTTTTAACGAGAAAGAGAAAATAAATTCTTCAATTTTTATTTTGTGAAGCTCAATAAATTTTTAGTTCTTTACTTTTTTATTTTTATTTATTTTAATTTTTTTTATTAACAATTTATTACTAATTAATTTATGTCGACAGCAAGTTGTTAGCACACGAGTTTCAATAAATTTTATTTTTCTTAACTTTTTTTTTCTTTTATTTTGAGTATTTTTAACAATTTTATTTAGTAAAAAAATCATGCGAGTAAGTTTTCACACGGCACCGCTCGCGAAAAGCGACAGGCGCGCAATCAGTAGCCGACGCTTCTAGCTAGCGGTCTGCCGTGCATCCGGACAGCTGCCGTGCATACCACCCTATGTGTAAATTAGTTTCAAGTTTTTTATTAAGCTAAATAATTCTAAATGATAAAAATTTTTATTTATCTAGCAAATAAAGGATCATGTCGATATCCGCACTCCACCTCCATAATACATTATCATTGTAGGAATTCGAACACATTTCATAAAATTGGTGAAAATGCCTAAAGTCAAATTGAAAGTTTATTATTAAAGCAGCTTCACACCTCTAAAAATATTAAAAAAAAAAAAAACTTCAAATCTATTTAAACTAAACTAAACCCTAACCCTTTACATAAACTTATATATAGTTTAACTCTGTGAAACATTGACCAAAAGCACCCGCATGATATCTCGAAAACTACGATAGGTACAAGAAAACTAATACCATATGCAATGATGAAATTTGTAATGAAAATGTTGACAGGTCTTCTGAAAGGCAGCTAAAGGTAATTCCCAATTAAAGAAATACCCGGGTAACCGCAAAGTCCAACCACCACCACATCATCTCGAAGCTCCCTGAAAGAAAAGTCTTTCATAACAAATTTCATACACTGTATTCAAATATGATTTTAGTTTTTTCTACCAACGTAGTTTTCGAGATATCAAAAAAAAAAAAAAAAATAAATCATTTTCCATACAAATTCATACGCTGATCCCAAATATGTTATTAGTTTCTTATACTAATCGTATTTTGAGGATATCATGCGGGGTGCTTGGTAAGTTGGCCGTTAAACTCTATGTTAAACTAACTAAATCTAAACATCTAACCTTCACTTAAGTTTATATTATGTAATTATTTTTCATATTTTCTTATATTGCTGCAATTGTTAAAAAAAAAAAAAAAAAGAAAAAAAAAAAAAAAAAAAAAAAAACGGACGCATGTGGCCCAAGAGATTTTAATAACTTTATCGGTTTATTAGATTTTAAAAAAAATGGTTTCAGCTTACCTGATGCGCAAAAGTCAAAATCTGCTTGTCTAAAATAATTTTACAACTAGTGTGCCAATCTCTGATTTAAAGCAAAGTCAAATTCCATCTCTAATAAAGTATTAAGTAAGAGTAAACTAAACTTAAGATCGCACAACACAAAGAAACGTTTCCTTAGCTTAACTAGGCTTAAAATCGTAAAACATAATGAAACTCAACCTTAGCTTAACTAAGTTTAATTTTTTATATACTATAGTATATATATATATATATATTATATATACTTATATAATATATATATTATATAGTATATATATATATATATATATATATATATATATATATATATATATATATATATTTATATATTATATATATATATATATAATAATATATATATTATATATATATATCATATATAATATTATATATATATTATATATTATATATATATTTATATTATATATATATATATATATATATTATATATATCTATATTATATATATATATTAATATATATATATATATATAATATATATATATATAATACTATATATATATATATATATATATATATATATATATATATATATATATATATATATATATATATTATTATATATATATACAAATAGTGTTTATTTATATATATTTATATATATTTTATATATATATATATACTATATAATGATATATATATATATAATATATATATATATATATATATATATATATATATTATATATATATATATATATTATAATAATATATACGTATATATATATATATATATATATTATATATATATATATATATAATATATATATATCAATATATATATACAAAGGTGGCATTAACGCTTTTAAGAAGCGTTAATCCGTTAATTCACTCCGTTAATTTTTTCGTTTAACTTTTAACGCTTTCGTTAATTTCGAAAAAAGTAACG
>JABUQX010075610.1:0-17500 GCA_015478945.1 Trachelipus rathkii
GTTGTACTTCGTTCAGTTTCAGTTGACATTAACTTTATATCGCGAAGCGCTTTATACGTTTCATTGCGCCCTTCCAATATATATATATATATATAACCATATATATATATATAAATATATATATATATATATATATATATATATATATTTCTATATATATATAACTTAACTATATATATATATAACTCTTTCCTGCTATATATATGCTAAATATATATATATATATATATATATATATTCTTTCTTTCTTTCTTTGCACTTCCTCTTTGCCCCAAGGTAAGGTGCTGTACAAGCATCGGAAAGAAAAGCAGTAGGAGAACGCCCGATGACGTCGAAAAGCCCAGTACCGCCCTGTACCATTGGTGGTGAGGAAGCTCGTCACAGACCAGAAAAATCCACCCTAGGCATCATGGGACCGCGACGGACCTTCACTATAGCATCTCGTCAGTGTAGGGTTCATCCCTGGCCCAGGTGGGCCACAACCATACCCCATACAAAACCCCGCCATTTTCTCTCTATCATGCACCCTTACTCGCCTCTGCCAAACTCATTTCTCTCCTTCAGTTACTGACTCAATCCACTTTCTTCAGTCTCCCAGCCGGTCGGTTGCCAATACATCCACTTAGCCAACCGACTATCACTCATCCTTTCCACATGACCGCCATCACCAACATACTTTCATTCTCTCATTTACCGCTTTCTTCACACCACACACTTTCCCTAATACGTTCATTCCACTCTCTTTATCAATTCTTCTCACACCTAACACACCCCTAAGATTGTCCATCTGAACACATTGAACTTTAGATCTATACTTCTTATTCCAGACCATAGTCTCACTACCATACAATAACACAGATAACAACATACCTCGTAAGACCCTACATAAGACTTGGTCCACTTGCATTCTGGCATTTGATGCATAAAATATCTGCCATTCCTGGCTTTCCTACTACTCTGCATCGTCCGTTCCCTTCCATCCAACATATATCCTCAATATTTAAACTCAGACACTTGTTCTAGATGCTCACCATCTAACATAACTGATGAGTGTCCTCACTCACAACCATACCCTTACTCTTATCCACGTTTACTTTGCTCCATATATATATATATATATATATATATATATAACTATATATATATATATATATATATATATATATATATTTATATATTTATAAATATATTTATTATTGTTTGAATAGGTTATGCTATATAATAATAATATATATATATACTATGTCCCCTGCTCCTAAAAAAACAATAATTATTTCATTTATTTATTTATTTATTTTTACATTTTTAACTAAAATTTTACAAAGTTAAAAGTGTATTCACACTGCTAAAGCTATTGGTTTTGAAGTTTTGGTTTCCACAATAAATTTTGGCTGGATTCCAGCAATGTATTCATACTTTTCTGTAGCTATTATGGTTTTTTGAGATATGGTACTGGCCACAAAGTAAAATCTAGCCAAATATATATATATGCTCATATATATAGCATATATATATATATATATATATATATATATATATATATATATATAACAACCTGCTACCTTTCTTCATATACCATATATATATACAACACCTTAACATATATATATGCTGCATATATAACAGAGGGGTGGGCATCGTTACTCAAAGTAGGTTCCGTCCATCGTTACTCCTTCTCGGAAAAAGTAGTTCCGTTATCTTTATTCCGTTTCTTTGAAAGGAAAGTAAAGTGCCGTTACTCCGTTACTCCGTTACTTTTAACTTTTCAATATGACATTAATTACAGATCTTAAGCAATTTATTGGTTTGTGTATATTAAATTTTCACCATTATCATTATTATTAAAAACAATACCCTCGTGTAAAACCCTAGCGCACTCAGGACTTAGTCCCTTTGCATCACCAACGATTTAATTGCACTAGCCACCTTCATGCCATTCACAACTTTCCTACTACGCTCCCTAGAATTAGGACATTAGGACATTAGGAATAGAGACAGTTAAAAGCCACATGGGCCTATCGAGACTGCCCCAGTTACCCCAAACATGCTCATGCAAATTCACACACCCTAGGGCTTGTTAATTTGTTCTAAAATCCACCAATTTGGCTTAGTCGACTAATGATATATAAATAGCAAACCATCCACATGCATTAATAACTTAGTTATGGTCACACATGCCATCTAACAATAACTATATCACAACCGCTAATTTGGCTTCGTCAATATAATTTATATGATACCCAACGCATCCATAAACGAATCTAACCGTTTCTTAAATGTTTCAGTCACACTCAACCCAACCTCCTCTGGCAGACTATTCCATTAACAACCCTATTACTGAATGCATGCTTTCTTATATCAAGATGGCATGCTTTGTTTCGTATTATGCCCCCTGGTCACCTGTCCATGTTCTTTATGAAAATTTATTGGTCTCTATGTTATCAATAGATGTAAATATTTTGTAGACTTGTATCATGTCCCTCTGAGAAATCGCCTTTCTACAAGAAAGCAATTCCTTCAGCCTCTCCCTCATAGCTCTTACCCTCAAACCCAGAAATCATCATTGTTGCTTTCTACGTTGCACTCTCTCTAACATATCTAAGTCTTTCTTTAAATAAGGCCCAAACTTGTGCACAATACTCTATTACTGACCTAACATGTAGCTATTATACAGTTTACTTATCACTTCCTTGCTCTTGTAACATTGCGATTTATTGTGCCCAGCATCTTATTAGCTTTATTTCTAGCTTCAAACATTGATTAGCTACTTTCAAATTACCCTTATAATCACCTAAATCTTTTTCTTGGTCCACAGACTCCGAGCCACTCCCCATTCATATCGTAGTTAAAACTTTTATTTGAGTAACCTAGGTGAAGAACCTTACACTTTACTATTAAAATTCATTTGCCCCTTATCTGCCCACCCAAGTTTATCAAAGATCATTTTCTTTATGCATCCTTCACTATTCTTAAAACTGAGGTGGCCACTTTAGTTTCATCTGCAAACACTTAAAACCTTGCATTTAAGTCCCTGGTCTAAATCATTTTATATATATGAGGAACAATAGTGGCCCAACACTGAATTTACAATGAGACACCACTCTTTATTTCCCATGATGGTTGTTCCCATTTAGTTGGCACACACTGTTTCTATTCACCCAGCCACTCTTATTAACCATGTACCACTCACCTATACACATTGCAATAACTTTCATCAGCCTTATGTGGGGAACCTTATCCAAAGGTTTACTAAAGTCTAAATATACTAATACTAACTGGATCTCTCGGTCAATACCGGTCAATGTGTATTCCATAATTCAAAGGAGTTTAGTCTGACATGACCCTACCCTTTCTGAAACCATGCTGGGAGTCATACAATACCCTGTTATCTTCTAAATATTTCTCTATATGACCTTTCAGTAACTTTTCAGAGATGTTAAGCTAACTGGCCTATAATTTCCCAAATCTTCCTTACCACCTTTCTTATAAATAGGCACAACATATGCTGTTTTCCAGTCATCCTGGTACCTCACCAAATGTTATAGATCGCATAAAAATCAAATACAGTGCCTTTACAATGCGCAGCCACCACTAACAAATTCTACCATATGCTTACCATCAGGTCCTGCAGCTTTACTTGGATCAATATGGTCTGGCAAACACATTTATATCTTTTATATCAAATTCAAATTCTGTAAATCTATTTGTTACATGCAAGAACTATTAGTCTCTGAACTATTATCTAATCTTTCCTCTGTAAGCACTGAAGAAAAATAAGAATTGAAAATGTTAACCAACTCCTTATCTGAACCTAATAAATTTTCTTCAATTTTAATTGGACCAATTATCTTATTCTTACTTTTAAATTTATAGAAGATAATAAACTTTTTTTCTTATTATTATTCCTTGCTAAATTAATTTCTGCCTCTCTCTTTGCCTTTCTTATTGACTGGTTAAGTTCATTTCTATTTTCTTATAATTTTCTAAATCATCTTCCCTGTTGTTACCCTTGAATTTTTTAATACATCTATGCTTTTCATCAATTTTCTCATCTTTCTATTCCACCAAATAGGTTTTCTCTTTACCACCTTAATGAGTCCATTTTAAAACATGCTGACTGAATATTCATTAAATTTGTTTAAATGTTCCCACATGATAAAAAAGTTTTGGTCTTTAGCTCTTTTATCCCAGTCAATTATACTAAGGATCTCTCAAAATTTGATCAAATCATCATTTCAGACATCTAAGGTCTTTTCCTTATTAACCTACAATTTAAGCCCAGACATCACATTCATGTTAAAACTAATTATGGTCACTAATTCCTAAATTCTCCTCAACTCTTTATCACTGCCCTTTAAATATTGTTCAATATTAGAGTCTTGGTAGTAAATGTCTTGTGGGGTTCTTGATTACATCTGGGTCAAGTTATCTAAAGTATGTTGTGAATGCCGGAGCTTCACTACAATTCCGCATATTAGACAAGGAATCCCCAATGAATGCCAGGAAAATTAAAATCACCCATTATGACTATTCATTTAGTCATTACTGTGGCATGCTTTTTGTAGATTGCTTTAACAATTTCAGCATCTAATTCTGGACTCTGGCCAGGAGGTCTATAAAATTCCTTTATTGTGTATAAGGATATCTACCCACACTGATTCAATATCATGATTAGTTTTAAAGCAGTCATTAATACAGATTGAACATTGCTTTTAACATAAAGCACCACACCTTTCCTCTATGCTGGTATAAATAAAGTGAACATCCGTCTATTTCATATTCCTGAAAAAGTCTTCATATAATTCTTCATTAACCCTTGCCTCAGTTATGCAAATAATGTCTAGATTTTCATTTATGGTATAACTAATCAGCTCATCTTTTTTTATTTCTAAGGCTATGAGCATTTGTGTAAGCAATTTGATACTCAGAAATGCTGTTATTTTTATTGCTATCATCATTATTTAAACCTGCATTTTTAACGATAGTTTTGTTTTTATCTCCCACTATTGATTTTGCCATTGCTATTATTTGCATGTCAGATTTAGCCACACTAGCTTTTTCAGTTGCTAATGAGTCAAAAACTGGTACTGAAAAATAATGCCTTTAGAAGCTCAAGTGAACTCCATCTGCTGCAAAGAGATTTATTCAGAAATTCTCTCCACAAATCAAAAAACCTAACATTTTTCTGAAAAACATAATTTTCCTAACCCCTTTCGTTTTACACCTGAAGGCCCCCTGCTCCCCGTTTTCTGACCTGCTAACCTGGGTGGAAATGAAATCGTGCCTTTGTCATAATGTCTTTTACCAGGATAAATATACCTCAATCTGCTGTTAAATTATTTCAGCCTTCAGCCTTTATATCATTTGTACCCCATGCACCAATCACCTCTGAAGATCAGCATTTTGGCCAGAATCAATCTCTGCTTATCATCTCTATCCGATATCGCACTCACTCTGGCACCTGGATAACATACTCTCAAATCGTTTCAGCTTTTTTTAATTTGTATTTTTTTGAAAAGTCCTATCTAGGTATCGTATCATAGAATATCAGTGAACCCAAATTATCGGATTTCAGCTATCAGAACATTACCAATGACACTCTCTGATCCCTCCCCATCCGGAAGACAGTCGAACCTGTTACCTGGGTCAAAGGCTGACTGACTTTCAAGATCCTCATCTTTAAATTATATTTCTAGTTTCTACAACTCTATATTCATCTGCAAGCCTATTGCTTACCTACTTTATCCTTTCCTCATCTTCACTGCTGGGTGAATCACTGACTCCGCAATACCCTAGAATCCACATCACCCTCCTTTACTTTTCGACATCCCTGATCTGCAATGACCTGGAACTTCAACTATTTCTCGAATACTTCTTCTTTCAATCCATTTACATTTCACTCATGCAATCTCCTTCCTTAACAACACATTCTCTGCATTCAAAACACAAACAGGGCATCTATTCACATATTCACCTCTTACAGTCCCACAGATATCACACAGAGCATACATACTTTAAATTATTATTAGCTTACTAACCTGTACCTATTATTTTACCAACTACAGTTTAAATATCACTAAAGCCTAAAAAGAAATAAACTACTCTCTTTAAAATAGGTTAAAAATTTAAACAATTTATTTAGCTTAGCCTAGGCCAGGGATATATAAAAGTTATAAGGTAGGCTTAACTGTAGTCTGTGACTGGAAAACCTAATTTAATTTAAATTATCACTAAATTAAAGTAACAATTAATAAAGACTGTATTTAAATACAGAAAGTCTATTTAAGAATCCAAATAAACCCAGACACAGAAAACAGTAAAACTCTTACCTATGTTAGCCTAGGGTTAGGCTATCAAATTTAAATTATCCCAAAATTAATATAACAATTGTTAATGACTGTAGTTATATACACAGCAGTAGTGTAATTAGAAACACAACACTAATTTGTTTACTAAATTCACTTTCAAATACACAAATTATATTAATAAAATTGGAGAGCAAAAATTAACACAACCTCACTCACTGGGCACTCTCAAAGTTCCCTTTTCATCCAACATATATACTAAATATTTATACCCAGACACTTGTTCCAGCTGCTCACCATCTAACATGACTTCACACCAGGACTGTCCTCGCTACAATATAACCTTATCTTATCTATGCTAAACATCTTCTTTTGCACTAGAGAATCTCTCACACCAAATCCTCTCGACTCTCTCAGATTCGCCACGACAAATCATCAGCATATAATAGGTAGGGCATCCTCCATTCTCTTCCATACTCCATCATTCTAACCGAGATTGTGGAGTCTAAGTCGGAGTCGTGGAGTCGGGGAGTCGGTAATTTTGAAGAGGGTGGAGTCGGAGTCGGAGTCGGAAAATTTTGAAACGACTCCATAACCCTGATTCCTAACACCATCCCCTGCCATCCACCTACAATTCTTTCCGCCCCATCATATACAAATTAAATAACCAAGACATAGCACATCCTACCTCACTTACGCTATTGGCATATAAAAACAATCGCTCCATATATTCTTACACGCTTTACTATCGTCATATATACTTTTGATTCCATTCAGAAACACCACCAACACCATATATCTAAGACCTGCCATAGAGCTTCCGTATTAATCATTTCATACGCCTGTTTGCAAATACAAAAAACCTAAATACAATTTATTCTTCTACTCCCTCATTTTCTCAATCATTTTTTTCAATGTAAAGATTTGATCCACACATCCTCTACCACTTCTAAAGCCACCTTGTTCTTCACAATCAGTCCTTCAGTCACTCGACGCATTCTTTCGACCAAAATATAAGTATATATCTTCCCTACTACACTTAATAAACTAATTTCCCTATAATTCCTACAGTTACCCTTATATAAGGGTACTATAACCTATTCCTCCATTCCACTCGGAACTATATACTCCCTAAAGCATTTTGTTTTTAATTTCCCAAAATCAATCAATCACCATCTCGCCTCCGTTCTTGATCATTTCACCGGTAATTTCATATATACCTGCAGATTTAACATTCAACTTTCTCGCCCTCTACACACCTCCTCCCTTACTAATGACCTCATGCCCAAAATACCTGACTGCCCATCAAACCACACACTCACTTATCTATCATTACTGTAATATATGCAGATTTTCAGTGTTCCCACACTCTAGTCACATTCATCTCATCAGATTACAGAAAGCACCATCCTATTTAATTATTCACAAAAAGACAAATTCCCCTTATTCTTATATATATATATATATATATATATATATATATATGCTGCTGCTGCATAACATATATATATACCTCCCTCTATATCTTTCCTCTTACCTATGCTATATGCTGCTGTATATATAATGTAACATATATATATATATAAATATATATACCAACCTATATAATATAATATATATAACTGCTGTATATACATGTATATAACCCAATAACATACATATATATGTATATATATATATATATACTATATATATATATATATAACCAGCCTTAGCCGCCGCATATACCATATATAACATACACCATAATAATATAACCCAACACTATCACCATATGCTGCTTCACCCTATAACTATTTCAGCAACTGCTAACAACATCCCATAATACTGTCATATATATATATATATTTCGAGATTGGTCGTCTGTGCTGGCGAAATTTGAATTTTTAAAGAAGCCAGCCTACAGTCTCCCTATACAAAGTTTTGCCTTCTAACTTTCCTATTTCTTTCGACGGTTCTCGTCTCTCCTGTGACAACATAAACATTCTTGGCCTTATCACATAAACAAAAAAATGTCTTTGAAGCCTCAAATGCACAACCGTTTTCTAGGGCGGCCTCAAAGAAACTGGAGTTCTGTTTAGACTGCGACTTTTTTTCCCTCTTCTCAGTTGCTCCAACTATACAAGGACCTCATCCGCCCTTGTATGGAGTACTGCTCACTCGGGGGCTCTGGACACCAACACCTGATTGGGGTAAGAGTCAGAGGCCCGAGGGCTTATAAGCACGTGCACTTCTAGTTTAGCGACCTCTATCTTTGCGGCGCGATGTTGGTGCTTTATCTCTTTTCTATAGGTACGTAGCGGCAGAGTGCTCGAGAACTTCGCGTACGCCACAGCACACGACGCCCACGAGCACAAGGAGTGCTGTGTCGGCACATGAGTTTGGTGTTGATACTCCAAACTTGTTCGCTGCGGTGCTTCCTTCTTTCCTGCACCTCTGTTCTGTGGAATTCTCTTCCTTCTTCTGTGTTTCCCTATATTAATCTCCCTCACTTTAAGGCCTGCGTCTGTGCTTTCATCTGCGTAATTTGCGTTAGATGCATATTGAGGTGTTCAACACCCCTCCTTGAATAGGGTTCTGTCCTTGAGCGGCGGTGTCATAGTGTAAAAAAAAAGAAAATAATATATATATATATATATATATATATATATATATATATATATATATATATATATATATATATATATATATATATATACTGCTCTTTGCATATATATGCTGCTGCTGCTGCTGCTATATCTTTATATATATATATACATAACATATATATATATATATATATATACATTCTGTATATTATTATTATTATTATAAAGGATTTTTGGCTTGATCGGGGTGATAGAGGTAGCTATCAACATTCAAAGAAAGTCGAAGAAAATGTAACGGACTAAAAAGTAACGGAAAAAAATAACGGAACTTATTCGGAGCGTTACATGAAAGAAAAAGTACGAGTTCGTTACTCCGTTACTGAAAAAAACTAGTTCCGTTAGTAACGGGTAACGGAGTAACGGATCGTACCCCACCTCTGTATATATATATATAACTATATATATATACAATATATATGTATAGCACTAGCTTTAACTGTAATATGTATGTATGTATACATATATAATAATAATAATATAACCATAATAATATAACTATATAATATGTATCGCTCTAACATAATAATATCACTCAAATAATAATAATAATATGTATATGTATGTATTAATAATAATAACATATAATAATAATAATAGCAATAATAATAATAATATATATCTTTCATAACTCAATAATAATAATAATAATATATAATATATATATAATATATATATAACAATAATATGTATAATAATAATAACATATACCATATGTGGTAGCCTCTGGAAGGCTGCCGATCCATGTCTCCAAAGAACTGCTACATTGGCGGAAAAGAATACATTGCTGGAATCCTGGCAAAACCTTATTATATGTAATCATATCTCGAAAACTACAAAAGCTACAGGGAAATACATTTTGGAATCCTTGTGAAATTTTAGTTCGGAAAATGGAAAAAAAAATAAAAAATAAAATTGAACATAAAAATTGGCTTTTTTTTTTTTTTTGGAGGGTTGCAAGGGACATAGTATATATATATTATTTGTAAAAATATTATTACACGGCAATTTAGGGGCTCGAGCCGACGGGGAACACAGGGGGACGTTTTCCCATACCCGTAGGGAGAAGGAACCCCACTACGCAATACCAAGAGCAGGGGTTCCGGGGCCTCCCGGAGGCGTTAGTCCTACCGTAGTTCCCAGGCATGAAGGCCCCAACTCTACCATCAGGGTGCGGTATACCCTTGGGGGTATTCTTTAGTAAAAGAAAAAAAGCAAAAATTTAATAGAAAGTCTATTTATTTTAACGGTAACCAATAAAAGGTCTCTAAATAGGCTCTCTAATCCTTATTACTATAATTATTAGCAATAACATTTTTATTTTTATTTTTTTATTTTCTAACTTTATTTTTTTACCAAGTTTAAAAATGTATTCTTTTTCGCTTTGTAGCTATTGTAGTTTTGATTTTTTTTTTTTTGTTTCACACTAAAATTGGACCAGCATTCAGCAATGTATTCCTTTTCTGGTAGCTGTTGTAGTTTTTGAGATATGGATTGTGGCTCTTCTAGAGGCTGACTATATATATATATATATATATATATATATATATATATATATATATATATATATATATACCCATGTTACCAGAGTGCATAACATACTCCATACCATAATAACTATATATATATATATATGCTGCTGCTACTATATATATGGAATTGTGCATGTGCGTGTGCATGTGCGTGTGCGTGTGCGTGTGCGTTGACTGCAAAGTACTTTATCTATGTTTGCTTGCAAAATGGTCGAAAATAAGTTATAGAAGACTAAATATGTTAATATAAAATGATAAATATAATTAACAGTATTACTATGTATATTAATCAATATACGCCTACTGTTGTAATTGATTATTAGGTTTCCTAAAAGCATAACAAACAATAGCTGATTTAAAAACCTCTCATAATTTCAATAACTTACAAATCCCGTTGCTTGTGTCAATTCCAAAGTTTTTTTTTTAATAGAATTCAAGCCATTTGAAAGCCATTCAAAGCCATTTGAAAGCCATTCAAAGCCATATGAAAGCCATTTAAAGCCATGCCAAAGATAACGCAATTACTGCTTTATGAAATAAATTTAAGCTTAAAATAGATATTTCTTAAAAACATTGTACATCCTTTACAAAAAAAAACTGAATGCTTTATCTAAACTGACAGGAACTAATAATAATAATAATAATAATAATAAAATAATAATATAATAATAAATAATAATATAATAATAATATAATAAAAATATAATCATAATAATAATATAATAATAATAATAATATAATTGAAATAATATAATAATAATAATAATAATAATAATATAATAATAATAATAATAATAATAATAATAATAATAATAATAATAATAATAATAATAATAATAATAATAATAATAATAATAATAATAATAATAATAATAATAATTAATAAAATTAATAATAATTAATAATAATAATAAAATAATAATAATAATAATATAATAATATATAATAATATAATAATATATAAAATAATAAAAAAAAAATAAAAGATTAGTATTTTAATTATATAATTTAATTATATTAATTATTTTATTTATTATTTTTACTATTATTACTTTATTACAATTATTACTTATATATTATTCATTATTATTATATTATTATTATATTATTATTATTATTTTCATTATTATTTTTCCAATTTTATTATTATTATTATTATTATTATTTATTTTAATTAATTATAATTATTATTATTATTATTATCTATTATTATATTTATTATATATTATTAATTAAGTATTAGCAGAAAACATCATGCAGATAGGAGAAAGAAAGTAGGAGTACCAGGCAGTAATCGTGAGTAGTATAGTAGAAGTAGTAGTAGTAGTATAATAATAATAATAATAATATATAATCAATAATATATAATTATAATAATAATAATAATATAATAATAATAATATTATAATAATAGTAATAATAAGCAAGAAGACAGAGAAGAGAAGAGAAGAAGAAGAGAGAAAAGAAGAAGAAGAAGAATTGTAATTAAGAATCAAAATTTTTTAAATATTATAAAAAAAAAAATTAAACACTTTCATAGTAATATATATATATTATATATATATAATTATTAAATATTATATAAAAATATATATATTATATATATATATATATATATAATTAAATATATATTATATAATATATATATATTATTATATATATAATCATATATATATATATATATCTATATATATCCCTCAAGGAGTTATTTTATATAATATATATATTATATATATTATACATATAGTACTATAGTATATATATATATATATATTTATATATATATATAATATTATATATTATATACTACATGGGCGTAGGCAGGGGGGTGCAGGGGGGGGACTTGCCCCCCTAAATCTTGGCGAAATAAAAAACTGAAACTTAGATGTGTTTGCCAGACGACGTTTTTAAAGGTTTATTAGTTGAAAAACTGAAAAAGATCAATTGATAAATAATGAAGTAGTAATTACTAACGTATTATAAACATACATTTTTTTTATATAGTTTAATGTGTTTTTTCGTTTATATGGCTTGAAGTCAACTAGAATGATTTGCTTTTATAAGTATCTTTCTTCAAGACAGTAATTCTCCGCTGGAATTCTTCAGTATGTCGATAGCATTTGGCGGCTGATAAAGCTGCTAAATATATATATATATATAATAAATATATATATATATTATATATAATATATATATTATATATATATATATATATATATACTATATATATATATATATATTAAATTATATATAATATTATATATATATAATTATATATATATATTTATATTAGTAAATATATATATAATATGATATATTATTTAGATTCAGGATAAAATAGACTTCTTTTGAGGTGATTTTCACTCGCTAGGAATTAGATCCGGGCCTCCGCGACGGTTGCCAAGCGTGTTACCCATCGACCACGACAAGCTAAATAAGAATACGCGCTTAAACCTATGAAGAGTGCACTATTCACATAGGAATAAGGACCTGCCTATGGCAGGCAGTGCTCAGCCAACGCATCTCCGCTTCACTTCGGTCAAAGGGTAAACAGTGAGAATCACTCAAGGAGGTTATTTTTATCTATACAGAATTGAACCGCGGTTAATTGGCAGTATTTTACATCTTACAAATTAAATAACTCCGATCCAAGTGGTCTCCTTAATGGGCCCTGTGTTACCTTTGACCCGAGTGAAGCGGAGATGCGTGGCTGAGGCATCTGTCCTGCCATAGGCGGTCCTTATTCCTATTAATAGAGCACTCTTTCATAGGTTTTAAGTCGCGTATCTTTTTTTAGTTTGTCGTGGTCGAGTGGTAAACACGCTGGCATACGTTTCGCGAGGGCCCGGGATCTAATCCTGTTAAGTGAAGAATCACTCAAGGAGTTATTTTATCTATTACACAAATTGAACTGCGGTTTATTGCAGTATTTAATCTATATATATATATATATATTATATAATATTATATTTATAATATAATATATATTATATTATAGTAATATATAGTATAATATGTCACTCTAACCTTTGGCCCCCCCGTAAAAGAATCCTGCCTTACGGGCCCATGTAATACAATATATTATAATAATATAATATATATATATATATATATATATATATATATATATATATATATATATATATATATATATATATATATATATATATATATATATTATATATATATATAGTGATTCATTCATAATTTCAAATCGCTGATAACAAAGATGCCAATATATTAATTTAATTTCCCTTTAACACTCACAGTGGTAACTTTTTGGTTAATGTTTATATTTTATTAATGATGTTTTAAAAATTATAAATAATGAAAATAAAAAATGTTAATAAAGAAATAAATATAATACACACCCAAATATTTAATCATACACTTGTTTGTTAAATATTTCCACTATATTTTTGGCTTGTGCTAGTTTTGCTTTACCCAACATGAGAAAAGGATGGAATATTAGGACTTTAGGAATTTACGTAATTGACATTTGGCAACTCTATCATTGCGGGATGCCACTATTTGAAATTTTACGTTACAAGTGTTGAAAATTATAATATTTTATTTCTGGGAAACATTTATAATGGCAATGATATTTTATTTCTGGGAAGCCCTTGATACATGTTAGCAACATAAAATGACTTTTATGCAGCTGGCTGCGGAGTCGGAGTCGGGTTTTTTGGAGTCGGAGTCGTTGAGTCGTGCAATTTTCCCAGGAGTCGGAGTCGAGTCGGAGTCGAATAATTCTGTGCAAGTGGAGTCGGAGTCGGAGTCGGAGTCGAAAATTCCTGTGTAAGGGGAGTCGAGTCGGAGTCGGAGTCGAAAATTTATAGAACTATTATTATTATTAATTAATTGTTATTATTATTATATATTATTATATTATTTATTCATTAGCATTTATGATTATTAATAATTATTTCATATATTTATTACAATTAACTTAATTTGATATTTATTTTTATTATGATTTAATATTTAGAAATGACAAGTATTAAAATGTTTAAATATTTACAATACGGCTGTTATCATAAGTAAAAATAAAAAATAATTTGCCAATTCATAATCTGGTTAACATTCTGTTTCAGAAACTGAAAATATATTTGTCTTGTATTGTGTTTGCCGACTGGTCCGCCTGCATCTTTATGTCTTTACTTTAGATGTAGCGGATGGTGATTTTTCCCTATCCGCGGATGCGGATGCGTATGTTACCTATCCGCGGATTGAGGATGAGGATTTTAAAGTCTTAGCCACAATACTATTATATATAATATATATATATATATATTATATATAAATTATATAATATATATATATTATATAAGTATTAAAATATAATATAGATATATATATATATATATTATTATATATGATATATATTATATATATATATAATATATTATATTTATATATATATATATATATATATATATATATATATATATATATTATATAATATATATATAGTATAATATATTATAATTTATATATATATAATATACTAATATATATATTATATATATATATATATAGTATATTATATATATATATAGTATATGATATATATATAATAATATGATATAAATTATATATATATATACTATATATTATATATATATATATATATAAATAATATATTACATATATATATATATATAATATCTATATATATATATATAATATATAATATATATTATATATATATAATATATATATAATATATATAAATATATATTATATATATATATATAGTATATATATAATATATATATATATATATTATATATATATATATATACTATATATATATCATATATAATACTATTATATATATTATATATATATATAAAGAAGGTTGGAAGTTTCGTAGCTGTCAGGACAAGTGAAGATTTTCTTCGCATGGTATACGGCGACAGAGCTAGGCAACCTGGTCCTTTCCTTTCTGCTTGTATTACTCTTGGACCAGTGTTAGAATCTTATGCGCCTATAGCCTAGAAGCAAGATCCTCTGGAGATCTCTGGGTGAACGAGATTTGAAGCCTAATGAAAGAAAGATGTAGTTCTACTGAAAGGCGAACACCCTACCTGAGAGTGTTTAACTCGAGGACTGGCATCGGAAACAATTGCGAAAAGAATGGTTCTAGAATGCTCTAGGGTTAAGAGTTTCGGGCCAAAAGAAGATGTTGGATCCAACTGACAGGGCGAAAGCCCTTCCTGCGAGGTGTTTTATATATAATATTATATATATATATATATATATATATATATATATAATATATATAATATATATATATATATATATAATTATATTATATATATATATATATTATATATTATATATATAATATATATATATATATTTATATCCTTAAAACTTAGATTGCGAGATATGGACCCAACTCTTTTGCACCCCACTAACCTCTTTCCCCAAGCCTCAACCCATTTGAAAAAAAAGGTTATATATAGAATAATAACTTAAACTTAATAATCCAAATTAATGTTAATAAAAAAACTAGAGCTTCGAGCCTTTAAAAAGGGAGAGTTTGTTTCTCTTTTCTCTTCGTAAATGAGATCTGCATCGCTGAAAAGATGCTCGCCACCTACACTTATTAAAGGCATGCTAAGTATTCCCTGCCGAGTTATGCAAGATGTGAAAAATTTTACAATTATCACGCCATCAAACTAAATGGATCTTATCCGATTCCAAGAGTTTTTGCTTTTGATAATCTTCGACCATGACGAGTGGTCCTTTGACACCTTCTCTGAACATACTCTTCATCGCTGCTAAGAAGCCAAAAGAACGTTCTGGATTACGCAATAGGTTTCGGGCTAACAGATAGTAATATGTGTCTGTTTCTGCAATCTTTCCTTTTTATTGGCTAAACTACGGTTGGTGAATTTCTGGCTTTAGCAGCATTTCATCACATAGGCATACTAATAAATTTTAACACTTTGTGAAACACGTGGTTCAAGGAATTTGGTTTTGTATCTAGGATCCAGAAAAGTTTACTATTGCAAGATGGTAATCGTTTTGCAGATTTTTGAAATCTACTATCTATCTCCAGCATTAGTGTTTTCTGTCACCTTTGAAAGTCCCTTACTTTTAAATGGGCAAGCATTTAGACAGCTTTCATCGGTTGGCAACTAGAGGATCTCGTCTGGCAACAAGAATTTTTCCTGATCTAATTACGTCTTAGTTACCTCTTGAAACGGTTTAAAGAAGAGTAATACAATTACCCAAAATCGTATTATCATCATCCTGTCAAGGCCTTATCACCTTTGTGTTTGTTCGAAGCATAAGGGGAGACAGCTTCATTTATTTCTCCATTCTCCCTCAAGCATGTACCGACTACCTATTCCCAACGAGTCTGAACATCTTGCGTTAAAGATGTTGAGGAACATTTAGTCTCATAATTCATAATTGAATACTAATCTGCTATCCGCAAAAAAAAATTCATGCGGCAATCGGGTAGCAAGAAAAATTAAGACGGATGCGGAATATCTGCTACCCACACTCTAGTCATTACGGTATTCTTACCGTATAGCATTTGGAGATTAGATTCTTGGAAAAGTGGTATATATTTTTATTCTGAAAAGCAAGCGAAAAAAAATAGTTGAAACAAAAAAATGTTTTATTAATTGTAACTTTGTAAGCACTAAGCTGAGTCAGAGTCGAAATTTTGAATCTTGTACTACTGGAGTCGGAAGTCGGAGTCCGAGTCGAAAATTTTTGTTTATGTATTCAAGAGGTCGGAGTCGGAGTCGAAATGTTTGTTCAAGGTGGGTCGGAGTCGGAAGTCGGAGTCGAAAAATCCAAATTTGATTTCTAAGGAGTCGGAGTCGGAGTCGGAGTCGAAAATTTTATTTTACGACTCCGCAGCCCTGCTTTTATGTAACTATCTTAATTTGCTTAAGGTTTTTTTTTTTTTTTTTTTCACTTTTTCTTTATCAATTAAAATGAATGCGAAATTATAACCAGTTAAAAACTGACAATACTTCAATAACAATTG
>JABUQX010075610.1:20000-22918 GCA_015478945.1 Trachelipus rathkii
TGAATGAGTTGCGATTGGCTTGCGACCGCAATTATTTTAAGCAAAATTACACCGCAATTGAAACCGCAACTTTAAAAAATATAGAAAAATAAAAAATTTAATTCTATTCTGGTTTGAAATTGTTTCAAACTCGTAACAAGTTTAGACATGTTATAACAGTATGTACCCGGTCTCGTTTCATTTTGTATGCGCAGCGTTATTAGACTAAATTCAACTATTGCTGGTATAGGTTGTGTTTTTTCCGATCGTAAAGACTTTTCACTCTTGATGAAACGGATCGTTTCTTGACGAAAACGTCAAGTAAAAATATTTCCGGTCCCATACCTAATATTTCTTCAAGTGAAGGTGATATTTCAGTAGATATTGCTACTGTTAGTAGCTCTGCTAATGCTTAGAAAGTGAACACTGTCAGAAAGTCTCACAAACCCTGGCCTAACCTCAAGAAGTTTTTGAAGTTTGTAAGCTCAAATGAAGAAGGTGATCGTATGGTATTTAAATGTATTAAGTGTTTACCGCAGTCTAAATGTTACAAGGCTCAGAAAAGTCCCTCTACAGTTTGCGATCACATATTTCAAGCATACATGGAGAGTTTTTTTTTTTTTTTACAGTTGTCACCATCACTCACGGGCAGAGCCCTATTCAAGGAGGGGGTGTTGCACACCTCAGAAGTCAACAACTAAAGTAAATTACGCAGTTGAGCACAGACGAAGGCTTTGAAGTGGGGGAGATAAATTCCAGCAGGCAAACACAGAAGATGGAGAGAATTCCACAGAACAGATGTGCCCAAGGAAGAAGGAAGCACCGCAGCGAACTAGCCTGGAGTTACCTACATCAACACAAAACTCATGTGCAGACACAGCACCCCTAGTGCTACGAGGGTGACGTAAAGGTGGAGGTACGCGAGTAATAAGCTCCCTCGAGCACTGCCGCTGGTACCTACTAGAAAAGAGATAAAAGCACCAACATCGCGCCGCAAACGAATAGAGGGTCAAGGAACTGGAAAGTACAGAAAGTTTATTAAGCCTTTTGGCCTTTGAACCAGACCCTAATCCAAAAGCCGGGGGTGAAAACCAGAGCCCCAACAGATATCGAGAGCAGTACTCCATACAAGGGTGGATGAGGCCTTGTATAGCTGGAGCAACTGAGCAGAAGGAAATAAAAAGTCTCGCAGTCTAAAACAGAACTCCCCATTTTCTTTGAGGCCGCCCTAGCAACCGTTGTGATGTGAGGTTTCCAAAACTATTTTTTTGTTTATGTTAAGGCCAAGGAGTTTATATTGTCAACACGGAGAGGACGAAGAGAAACCGTCGAGAAGAATAGGAAAGTTGGGGTGTCTTAGAAGAGGGAGATTTGTAGAAGTTGGAGTTTTTAAAAGATTTGAATTTCACAAGATTCAGACGTCACCCCACGGGAAATTTCTATCCTGATTCAGCGAGATGAATCGGAAAGTTAAGACGAGAGCCAATCCTAGAAAGTAAAAGAAAGGATCAAGATTGAAATGAGTTGAATATATGAAGGGTCGAGTCATCGGCATGTGGAGTGAATAGAGTTGGATGTGCAGGTGAGAAGATCATTATGAAAAAGTAGGAATAAAGTAGGAGATAAGACAAGAACCCTGAGGAACACACTATTGACAGAAAAAGAAGAGAAGTCGCCCCATCACAACAGCCGATATTGAGGGATTTTTGAAAGAAAACTAGACATACGAAGCAAAAGAGAAGGAGGAAACCCAAGAAAGTGGAGCCTTGGAAAGCAGTGACACGCGTGCCAATACCCGGGTCAAATGCTTTGGGATATGTCAAGCGTGGGAATACCATAAATCAGTAAGAATAGGCAAAGTATAGATATTCGCCAGCAGACCTCAAGTGTCGAAAGCCGTAACTGGGCGATCGGAAAAGAAGTGAATGAGTTACCAAGATGATCTATAGAAATGAGAAGTTTGAGAACGAAGTTTCAAAGATCTTATGATAAAAATAACAAGTAAGCCCTATAGGGCTGATAAGTTGAGGATCAGAGCGGCTTCCTTTTTTCCGGATAGGTTGACATGTGCGTGCTTCCAACCACTGAGGAAAGTGGTGTAGTATTGGAGCATAGAAAATGATAGCTGTTGAAACGAGGGGCGGGGGATAAGCAGCGGAACACACTCGCTCAAAACTCTGGAGGAATGCCATCCGGGCCACTCGCCTTCCTAACGTTCGTAGATTTCAGGAGCCCATTCACCCAATCTCGAATGTAATCACAGGCAAAGGCATAGGCACCTGAGAGGAGAAGGATGAGGATGAGGAATGCCAGAATTTCGTCCATGGTTGAGTTAGAGGAAATAGAAGGCCGAGAGATTGGCCTTTCAGTTGGAGAATTAGCACCAGAACCATAAGAGCGAATAAGAGGAGGAAAGACCGAATTACAGAAGTTGTTAGAGATGTATTTTTGGCAAGAGGCCAGAAGATTTGTCAGTAGGAGCAAGGAGGTTAGCTTACTTTCGTTTGATGAAAAACCCCTTTGCTCGGTCGAAGAGTACTCCCCTGCAACGATTCTCTAGCATATTTAAATAATAAAAACATAAGAATGCAAAATTAAGCAAGAGTCGATTAGGAGATACACGATTGACTTTATCCTCACTCCACCGATACGCATGTCTCTAGCCTGAATGGCAGAGAAACAAGCACGATCGAACCATGGGTTATGTAGGAGAGAAAAGATTTAGTCGAGAAGGATGAACCTGCTCATTCCAATCAACGGGATACCACGCTCCCACTTATCGGCAGAAGTCGAAAAGTGTCACCAGAGACAAGCAGTCCATTCGATTATAGTATATAAACTATTTCTTAATAGACTAGCTTATATTCTTGTTATCTACACACGCAAATATCATATATATATATATATATCTATATATATTATTATATAATCAATAATAT
>JABUQX010075611.1:0-7500 GCA_015478945.1 Trachelipus rathkii
GTTACAAAATTATGTTCTATTCACAAATAAAAAAAATATTATAAATAAGTTCCTTTTAAATGTAATTTTTTACATACACTATATTACGAGTTAGAAGTTGAAACAATCATAAAGATAATATTAAAATTCAGATAGTATGAAATATTTTCTATTTATCCTTCTTATATGTTAAATTAGAGAGTAGACTAAAATAGATAAAGTTGCCATATATATAGATTATAGCAAGACACTTCAGAACTAACTTTTTACATGTTTTATTAAAGTGGGAACAATTATATTCAATAGGATTTAATATACCTCTCACATTATTAAAAAAAAATAAATAAATTATATAACAATTTATTATTCCTGGAATGAATATTATGAGCTTTAGATTTTTTCTCATGTAATTATATGTATCACATAATTTTATTGGTGCTTTTCAATATGAATTTAATTTTCGAATATTAAAAATACATAAAATAATAATAAGTAATAATGCAAACACGGTAATATAAGCGTATTATGTTTAAACTACTCTAAGTTAAAACTTTAAATCGTATATCTATTAAAAAGAGAAATTATTTTGGATGGGCATAGGAGCGGAAGTGCTTAAGTATTTATATTATATATTACCCCAAAGTTTTAATAAAATACTAATAGGGTAGTCCTACTATACATAAAATAATAAAATAATTGGTAGGGAAAAATCTACCCATACTACTCCTATTATTATATTATATTTTATATTTATATTATAAAAAGTAAAAAAACATACAAAATATATATTTTATAAATCTATAGTCACCCCCCTACTCTATATACCAGGTATTTATATTATATGGGGGGTGAGTAAATAATAAAAAAAAAAAAATATTGTATGCCCCCCCCTACCCTTCCCAAAATTTTATTTATTTCATACTGACCTCTCCTATATATAATACTACCTTTTACCCCATACTTATCGGCCAACCTACAAGAGTTACCGCACTGATCTCTTGAAAACTAAGATACCGCGTACACCACCGACACTGATAACCATCATTATTTAGATTACTCAGCCGTCACGCGCGAATGAAACTATTTTGGATAAATGGAAAACCTGCACAAAAAACAAACCTTCTTCTACTTCTTTCTTTTTTAAACTTTTTTTATATTCCCCCTGCCAAAACGTGGCGGAGAGATAAGAGTAAGACAGAAAAAACTAAAAAATACAATACAAAATACAAAATATAACAGAACGAGTATAAAAATATACAATATATTCGGGGGCCTCAAGGCCGTATAGTGGGGACAGAGGTGGGGGAAGCGTTGGTATCACCATGACGCCGCTCAGCGGGGGGCCGTGCACAGTGATCCGTCTCTGTCTCACCAATAATACCCAGAGCGGGGTTTTCGTATGACCCTCACCTTGGAGGGGGAAATAGTCCTACCCCTCCGTCGTCCTTCAGGATGGCCGAGAGCACCCCGACTCTTTGCATTTTCGGCGGCTCTTTACCCCTGGGGTATTCATATTTAGTTATAAAATTACGACATCTTCTTTTGTAAGATAGCATATTATTCCATACGCTGACTTCCTAATCTGCCCCTTATTTAGTTTTCTGTTACCTATTGGTAGAATTTGGAGATAAATAAAAAATAAAAATATAAAAAAAAAGATAAAAAATAATATTATTTTTTTTTGCATTGTTTCCATTACAAATAATTCATTAACGACATGAATATACATAAAATATAGAAATTTATGCAAAGTTCTTCTCTGGTCACCTATCTTACGTTTTCACGATATAATGCGGGTAATCTTTTTTTATGTTTCATATCATTATTATATTTACTACCCCCCTACTACCACCCTATATCTTTTATTTATTTTATGAAAACATAAATAAAATAAAAATAAAATATACCTTATTATATATATATATATATATTTATTATCCCCTTCAATTAAAAATAAAATTTATTATTTATTCCTCACCCCCCTCCATATACTACCTTAAATAATTACCTCCCTCACCTCACATTTTATTATTTATTTATTATATTTATTTATTTTATCACCTATATTTATTTAATATATCATTAAAAAAATGCAATAAAAATAATGCTATAATATATTTAATTCCAATTAAAATATATTTTATAATTATTATATATATATATATTATAATATATATATATATATATATAATATATTATATATATATAATCTAAATATAATATTATATTTATATATTTATTATATAAATAATTTAAATGTATATATCATTATATATATATAGATTATATATATATATATATATATATATATATATATATATATATATTATATATATATATATATATAATTATAGGGATAGTGCGATAGTGAAAAAGCCGAATACCGAATACCGAATATTCGGCTAAAAGTATTCGGCCGAATACCGAATATTCGGCCGAATAATCACTTCGCTATTCGGCCGAATAGTTATTTCAAAGTTCGGTCATCCATTTAGGGAAAAATAAAGAAAACTTACACTGGTTAACAAAAAAAGGTGAAATTTTTCTTGGATGGACTTTTGTAGCAAATATATAGTAATTCGGAGGTGGGCTGATTTCATATATATCTCGGATTTGCTGTTCACATCCTGTTTTCGTGCAACCATGGATCCCTATTTTTGCATATTTCCTAGGAATGACAAAATTCATGTGCGCACTCCGTAGGCTGTATAGACGTTACCTTAAGCATATATCTAGAGTAGTAGCAAGTTTACTGCGGTCGATGTTCGGGAAGCATGCGGTAACTTTAGTACGTCTGCATGTATGGAATCCAATGACCTGGATGATGTCTATCATCCATCTGAAATACAGTCGGATGGTCTGTCATTGTTTACTTCAGTCATTGTTCCCCAGGGTGAACTGAACGATCTTTTATGAGAGTTGTATTTTGCAAGATGTCCTGAGGCTGTTGGCTTCGAGGTTGCATGAATCATGATACTGGACCATGGGCAGCAAGAGTAACATTTATCGTTAACAGAGAAGAGAGCTGCGGAGGCTTCTTCCGTCAGATGGTAACCTTGTGTATTGCAGTGAAGTTGCAGGCCTACTATTCACTATGGGACCTCCCAGCATACGATTCAGGTGAGTGGAGATTTTTATTGACACTTACAAGAGCAGTTTAAAGTGTGTGTTGTTACACAACGGCAACAGGTATGCTTCGGTTCCAGTAGGGTACTCGCCACTCGGTACAGATAAGAGAGGAGTATGCAAAAATCAGACAGTTTGGAGAGGGTACAATATCTTGGTACATGGATGGTAAATATGCGTCGACCTCAAATGGTAAACATTTTGCTCGTCAGCAACAGGTTTCACCAAATATCCTGCTTCTGTGCTTTGGGAAGCCGGCGGCAAAGGATCACTGGACCAAAAAAGAATGGCCACCGAGGGAAACCTGTACGCCAGGTGACAGGAACATCGTACTTGAACCACTTGTACAGAGAGAAAACATATCTACTCCACTCACATAAATGGGTTTGGATTGAAACAATTTTATAAAGGCCCTGGACCATGATTGGTGAAATGCTTCCGCTATATATTCTCAACGTTTCTGGTCTGAGTGACGAGAAGAAAAAGCTGGGATATTTGCTGGCCCACAAATACGGACAACTCCTCCGTGATGCCGTCTTGCTACAACAGTGACTGTGTTAAGAGGGAAGAGCGTGGAATGCTTTTTCAGCTGTAGCACAGAATTTTCTGGGGAAAGGAAAGCCGAGAACCACATTGTGCAGGAACTGCTAGACAGTTTTCATTCTCATGGATGTGAATAGTATAAAGCTTGTAAACTACTTACATTCTCACCTAAGAAATTTCCGGATACCTAGGCGATGTTAGTGATGACTGATGTGACGCTTCCATCCAGATCTAAAGTTCATGGAAGGACTTTACCAGGGCAAGTGGGATATCAATATGATGGCGACTATTGTTGGAGCCTGATGAGGGATATTCCAGACGCTATGCCCAGTAGATCGTCTACGAAGAGAAATTACTACCATCGTAGGTATGTTTACATTAACTAACCCATTCCTTCTATTACATTCATTGTTGTCCCATATTACTCTTTATTCATAGTTGTATTATATGTTTAAACATATATATATCAAAGACATGTATCATGTCATTGCGATTTGTTTCTCTCCCTTCATATATCCAATATATATTATATATATATATATATATATATATATATATATATAATATATTAATATATTAATAACTATTAATATATATATATTATATATATATATATATATATATATATATATATATATATATATCCAATAATTGTGATAGACCCTCTTGAAAAAGGTAAACATCATAAATTTTTACAAATCTGTGTTACAAACAATATCTCACAAATGCGATGTGGATATGCAAAAACCGATTACTTTTTTGGAATCACACATCGATATAATCAATTGCGAAACCCGTCCCCATCCAAGAATTTCATGTTTACCAGAGTTATATACAGAGTAATAAGAACACAAGGTAAATAACTTTTCTTATCTATTAGACCATTCCATATTAAAATAATTAAATGAAATTGAAAAGTTTCGTAGTTAAAGATATTTAACTAAACTTCATTTGAATAAGTCTAAGGTTAAATGACAGAACATTAGCAGTTCTCCTTTTCAGGGGATAACTAGTTTCTTGTGGCTTCATAATATTTCCTGTTCTAAATATTCTTTCACTTTCGACTGATTACGGTGAGCTGAAAGGTCTTTTATTGCTAGTTTTTTCAAATTCATAAACTTTTGCAGTGTTTTTCCACCAATTGAAGGGAATGTCATTGTCTTCACTGGTCAAAGTAGGCAAACTTATATATTTGTTTTTTCTTGATGTAATTCCGTATGTAGCCTTTTACTTTTATGTACAATAATCACATCGTCAGAAGAATGGGACTTTCTTTTTTCAACTCTCACTTTCTTTTCTGTTTGACGATTTTGATGCCATTTCTTTAAAACAATCCATTAAAAAAGTGAATGGAACCTTCAGCTTCACTTTCCCCACCACGTGAATCATCGTCAGCAGAAGAGTCAGGAGCTAAATTTTCATCATTTCTTTCCATGCCTCAACGACCATATTTTTTACTGATTTTCATCTGATTCATGTTGAAAAATTAGCTTGAGTCGCAGATCTAAGAAGTAGCTACACACAAAGAATTATCACATAGAAACTTAGAAAGTCTTTTCTACCTTGATTTCTTAGCTCTTCAACGAGTGTAATTATTCCACTGAAGCTTTTTTGCTTTTAATTGCTTTTTAAAAATAGATTTATTGCTCAAATGGAAGGGATCACTTGGGCGAATGTTACTTCACGTCTAATGCTTGTTTTAGTGATGTCAAAATGGCTCAAGAAAATGGAATAATTTTGCCACTGAAAATCAGTCCAACATTTCTGATTGCATTCAGCGGCGTATATGGATAGGGGAACTTTTTGTCAAACAATCTTTTAGCATTCATAAGTTCTGTTCAGCGTGTAGAAACGTCTTGGATTAATTTATGCTGTTTGACATTCAGCTGCATCTGTAAGTTTTAAGCTTTGCAGCTGCCGGTTTGCTGGAATGGTTGAAATGAGAGGATATGCTTCCTGCAAGTAATAAAATATCTTTAACATACTTCTGACATAATACTCGAATCGTGAATGCATAGTTTGCAACATGTGATAAACATGAAATTGATAGCAAGCCACTCTCCCTTATACCAGCTATTATGTTTGGTCCATTATCCGTATCACTAAAAGAATTCTATTTTTTAGAATATTGAAAATGTCAAGGCCTTATAGGATCTGACAAATGACAAAGATTTTCGCCATATTGCTCAAATTTGCTATATTGCTTTATTTTTCGAAAATAAGTTTCTAAAATTTCCATTTTAAATTGAAATAACTTTCCCTTTTAATGTTGTCGTAATTTATTGTTTATAAGCTCAATATTCGGCCCGAAATATTTCGGCAAAAAGCCGAATACGAATATTCGGTGATTTGCCGAATAGGCCGATACCGAATACTTACCGGAATATTCGGGCACATCTAATACTATAATATATATATTATATATATAATATATTATATATATATATATATCATATATATATTATATATATATATATATTATATAATATTATAATATATATTATTTTACTATATATATATATATTTATATATATATATATATATTAATTATATATATATATATATATACTAATATATATATAATAATTATACTATATATAATATATATATATATAAAAACTAAGAAATAATATAATATTTTATTAACTTATATTAAAATGTACCCCTCACCCCCCTCCTATATATATACCTCACCTATATATATATTCCTATATATATATATATACTTGGTATTTATATATATTTATATATATATATATATATATATATATATATATATATATATATATATATATATATATATATATTATATATATATATATATTATTTATTATATATATATAATATATATTTATATTATATATATTAATATATATATTATATATTTATTTATTTTATTTGTATATCCTATTTTAAGTCTTTTTGGGTCTTGCTCATTATTTGCTTCCAATTAAGCTTAAGTCAATTCTGTTTATATAACTTACGTTATCGAACAAAATGTACAAGAGAGCGCATGGTGAGGGAAGAATGTTTTTTTTAAACAATGAAAAGTGAAATGAATTATAAATATAAAAAACAATAGGCTCGCCACATATCTCAAAAAATAAGATATGTACAAGAAAACCAATAATGTATTTGGAATCAGTGTATGAAATTTAGTATGGGATTGTTGAATTGAAAAAAAATAAATAAAAATAAATTTAATAAATAAATGCAATTCCTATTATATCACCTTACATTTGGAAGCTTAATTTATACATGTTACCCATAAAATATAAGTTTTCGTTATATCATTTCAAGATTTTAAGGTTAACTTTAAGAATCATAATTTTTGTTATTTTTTTATTATTACATTAAAAAACACTGTTTTTGCATTTCCAAAAATTATTTCACCAGCACTCACTGCTCGGGGGTACGGGGGCGGAGCCCCCGTAGATTACCCTCGTGTGCCATGCATTTACGTTATTAAATTTAAAAAAAATTAGTTTTTGATTCCCTTAAATTTTGCATACGCAGATAAATAAATTAATCTGTCTTAAGATTAGTTAGATTTTGTTGCCGCAGGAATAAAAATCAACATGTACACTTTCTTCAAATTTATTATAATTTATATTTTTGTATTTAATATTTAAAATCATAAAAAATAACGTTTTCCATTACTAAATTTTTACCGCCATTCCAAATATGTTTTTTGTTTTCTGATACAAGTCTTATTTTTCAAAATATCTGGCGAGCCTAATGTAAAGTTTCATCTAAAAATAAATTTTGTTAAAGTTATGTTGAGTTACGTTAGTTTACATAGATTTATAAGTTTTTTTTTTGTTTTTTAAAAGGTGTGAAGCTCTTTTATTA
>JABUQX010075611.1:12500-23356 GCA_015478945.1 Trachelipus rathkii
GGACTAGTGGGTGAAACATAGGTCAAGTGTGGTCAAGAATTGGTTTTGACGTCCGGAATGTGTGTGTGGGTTCTTTAATTAGTTGCTCCAGATCGTTGAAAATGCTAAATGATTCGGCCTCCTCCCCACCTAAATATATATATATAATATATATATATATATATATATTATATATATATAATATATCGATAATTATATGATATATTATATATATATATATATATATATATATATATATCATATCTATTATTAATATATATATATATATAATATATATTATTAAATATATTCATATAAATATATATATAATATTATATATATATTATATATATATATATATATATATTATATATATCTATATATATATTATTATATAGTAGTATATTATTATATATATTATATATATTATAGTATACAATAATATTTTGATCAAACAGTGAAAAGAAAAAACAAAGAACACACAAAATCCAAGGAAGGTGAACGAGAGTAATCGAACAGAGGAAATTACTGGTACGCATAACACCCTGCGCTTCGAGAGCACATTGAAGACAAAGAAGAGGAGACATAAATAGTGGATGTAGTGAATTATGGATAGCCCGAAAACCCAGTCATGAACTCATGGATCAGAAATGAGAATGAAGAAGCGACAGTGATGAACCAAGCGCAGAGAACCTAATGAAATATCTGAACATGAGGGAAAATATACGAAATGAAGGAAGAGAATGAAGAGACCCAATATACAAGAGAACAACTTGATGGTATGCTACAGAAAATAGCTCATTACAGAGAAATAGATCTGATAGAAAGAATTGATAAAAGACTCCGAATAAATAAAATAAATGATTACTTTGGGATGAACAAGCAGATTGGAATAATCAACAGAGTCCTACCAAGAATATTATCGATTGATTGTGATATTACAGAACTCAAAAGACTATATTACGCAGTATAGGTAGAGCCATAGCAGATAACATGGGAGTTGGAGTGATGAAGGAGAGAAGAGGAACCGGAAAAAAGAGAATCAAACCTTGGAAATTTAGACTGAAGAAAGAAATACTAAAATTAAGAAAGGAGATTTCCATTTTAACGTCATTTCAGGGAGGTCAGTTGAGATCGGAAGCAGTAAGAAGACAAGTACAAAATATAATCAGAAGAGAAAGAGTTAGACAAGGCAATAAATTAGTTCATGCAATTACTAGAAGAAAATTGTCTTGCAGCAAAAAGTAAAAGATTAAGAAGATATGAACGAAACGAAAACAAAAAGAACAAAATTGAATGTTTAAACAAGATCCTGGAAGATTGTACAGAAACTGAGACAACGATTGAAATAAAGTCACTGACACTCAAGAAAAGAAGGAGAATTCGTGAAAGAGTATTGGAAAAACATCTACGACAACGAAGACAGCATAGAACTGAAGCGAAGTGGAGGAAGAAATTGAATGACCCGCAAATAATAATATTGAAATTGAAATTATACTAAGGAAATTAACGTCAGAAAAAGAAGTAAGGACATATGATACAGAAGCTCAATTAACTTGGAAGCACCGGGACCTGATAAAGTTCAGAATGTGTGGCTAAAGAAGTTTACAGTACTTATAGACTAACAAATGGTATAACAGATTGTTAAATATAAGCAGAGTCATTCCCAGATGGCTGGACAATAGGAGAACACTAAACCTCATACCAAATCTGAAGAAACAAAAACCCATACGAATACAGACTATACACATATCCTATATATATATGGATGTTAAAATTTCGCCCCAAACAGACACGGAGCCAATTAAGGCATGGTGGAGGTAGAGCAGAGATCTCTCCGAAAGATATATGTATGGAGTTAGGGTTTGGATAAAGTGTGTTTTCCTTACACTCAGAAAGGGGAGAAGAACTGAGAATGAAAACATCACGATTGACGATACCATCATAAGGCAACTAAAGCATGAAAATACTTATAAATATCTAGGAGTGGAGGAATCAAAGAAGGTAGAACATAAGTTGATGAAAGAGAAGCTAGAAAGAGTATATTTAAAAAGAACAAAAGCAATATTAAAATCGGAATTAAGTGCTAGGAACAAAATTGAGGTCATTAAGACACTTGCTATACCTGTCATCCTGTACAGTTGCGGAGTGATAATCTGCTTCCAGGAATACCTTAACGAAACTGACATTAAGAAAGGAGAAAAATGTTAAATGCCCACAAAATGATATACAAGGGACAGATTTTGTCTAGAATGTACACAGAACGAAGGGAAGGAGGCATGGGGTTGGTGGAGGTAGACTATATATACAAAAGAAAAATAATAGGATTGGGCCAGTACCTGGAAAACGTAGAAAACAAATTCCTCCAATTGGTGTATCTCAACATGAAAGAGGCAAGCCAACAACAACTTCACTAATTAAAAGAAGAATGGACTACATGGAATGCGAACAAATTAGAGTGGAACAAGTCAAAGTGGGAAGAAAAACGCAAAAAGAAAAGACAAAAATATTAAAAAGGACCAAAATCCGAAGCAGCAGAGGAAAAGAACATATGAAGAACCAGTGGGGACAACAAGCAAATGGCAAAAGATACAAGAATCATTGACGAAAGTTTATAGACTAACAAAAAATCACTGGAGATACTCACGAGGGGACGTTTTGCAAGCAGGAAGAGGGAAAGAGTGAATTATAGCTGCTCAAGAGTAGACCATTAGGACGAAAGGATATGAGAGAAGAGAGAACTCAGCGAACAAATGTAGAGTGTGCGGACCAAAGACACCAAGAATCTGTCCCTCACATTCTATCAGGATGTCAGACTCTGCTAAATAGAACATCTATACACTGAAAGGCATAACACCATTTGCAGGTTGATCACTTTGAATTGTGCCAAGAGCTATGAATATTCAGACACGAGGCGGCAGCTATTTGGAACACAATACCCCCGGAATGGAAGGAAACGAAGCAGGTGCTGCTACTCTATGATTCTGTCATCCCAACGGATGTAAGCAGGTCGTGCATAATAGACGCGGACAATTGTATCAAAGATAAACGAGATCAAAAGTGTGTGTATTATTAGAAGTGGGAGTCCCAAATGATCATAAAGTGGTGGCAGGTATGCAAAGGGAGAAAGGAAGATAAGAGATATCAAGACTCAAACACGAAATCAGAAGAATGTGGAACACCAATGACATCGTGGTGATTCCCATAGTAGTTAGAACGCTGGGTGTAATAAAGAAGAGTCTTAAACCTCTGGAGAAGCTCCCAGTATCTGTCAACACACTGGAACTGAGGCTTAAATGTTTGTACGAAAGAGGCATTGCATTTTTTAAGCGCTTGTGTTACGGATTAAGTAGCTAAGGGGCTGAAAGAAGATGGCACTAGTAAAAAAGCAGCAGCATATTAGGCGAGCAGTGCTTGAGGGGGTGTGTGCAGCGGAAGTGCACGTGTAGCGACAGCTACACAGTGCGCGAGCCGATGGCTCACACACACACAACACACACCACACAGCACACACACAACGACACACCACAGGCTATCTCGGGCGGAAACCCCCCCACAGCCCACCCCACCCCACTCCCAACATCACCGAGTGCACGTGTAGCGGCGAAGCCTACACGTGCGCGAGCCGATGGCTTCACACACACACACACACACACACCATACACACAAAGTCGCTTATTTAATATCTTATACTATTAAGCATAATTATATATATATATATATATATATATATATATATATATATTTATATATATATATATATAGTCGCTGATGGAAAGAAGTGCACTTGTGGTACGACACGCTACACGTTGCCGCGAGCCGCGATGGCTCTTACGGACAAGCCCACACACACACATCACACATGTCGCTTATATAATATCTTATAATTTACTATTAATATATATATATATTATATATATATATTATAATATATATATATATATATATATATATTTATATATTATATATTATATATTATATAGTATATATATATATAATATGAAGCATGCTTTCCGCCCATGCTTAATTAGGTGTTCCTTAAACACGTTGTTTTTTGAAAAATAACAAAGTCTAAAACCATTTTTAAAAATCACGTGTTTTTTAAAAAACAATTAAGAAAAGATGAACCGTGTTTTCACATTGTAAGCAGAATTTTTATCATCATTTTCGGGAAAAGAGAGCAGAGCATTTTAAAAATTAATACATATAAAAATAAATTTTCGAATTTATATATATATAATATATTATATATATATATATACCATATATATATTATATATAATATATATATATATATCCTATATAATATTATATATATATTGGGTAAGGGCACGATAGTGCCGTCAATACACCTCTAGCTTATTTATTCAGAGCGTGCGTATTGAAACCCCATAGAAGCATGTGCGATAGAACAAATTTGCCTTGGATCTAATCTGAATAATAAGCCTTATAAAATGATACTGAAAATACTCTCTCTCTATAACTCTTACCAGTTATGTAAATGAAATTAAAATACTAATAGCAGAAATTATATATGAGAAAGTTTAAGAGGAAGCCTTTTGCGATAGAACAATAATATAACACATCTAAATGTTTTAAATTACCTTATAAAATGATACTGAAAATACTCTCTCTCTATAACTCTTACCAGTTATGTAAATGAAATTAAAATACTAATAGCAGAAATTATATATATGAGAAAGTTTAAGAGGAAGCCTTTTGCGATAGAACAATAATATAACACATCTAAATGTTTTAAATCACCTTATAAAATGATACTGAAAATACTCTCTCTCTATAACTCTTACCAGTTATGTAAATGAAATTAAAATACTAATAGCAGAAATTATATATGAGAAAGTTTAAGAGGAAGCCTTTTGCGATAGAACAATGATATCACACATATGTAGTGAGCGATAAAGAGGAACTTCAGGTATAAGGATTTCTTCACGATGTTAGAAGTTAGTTTATATATTATATATATATAGGTATATAAGATGAAGGAGCAACAACAACTTCAGATATAGAGGTTCACTAATAGTTATCTCAGTATAATATATTATATAATATTTATTATTTAATAGTTATAATCTATATACATATATATTAACTTAAAATATCTTTTAACTAAAGAATACCCAAGGGTAAAACCACCGATGGCAGGAGTCGTTGTCTCTCGGGCTCCGGGAAACCAACAGGGTAGGAACCATTTCGCGCGCCACATTGGGGAGGAGTCTCCCACACCGCTGCTCTTTGGTAGTGGTGTCGCGGAGGTTCCTCCGCCCCTGTCCCTACGGGTTATGGAAGATGACCCCCCTTGTTCCTCGTCGGCTGAGCCCTAAAATTTGCCGTGGTAAGTATCTTATACATATAATAAATAACATATATTAATATATTATATATATATATAATATAGAGTATTATCCCTTTAGTATAATATAAAGTATAATATATATATATTATATATAATATAGTATTAAGCTTAGTCACTATCAGAGAGAGTAAGTGAGTATAGAATAGAGATATATAAAGAGAAAGATATACATAGTAAATGTATAATAGATAGTAAGTAAGTTATAGAGAAAAACAAATGTTACCAAAATTTACAATAAGAGCCGAATATAAGAGGTATAAGTAAAGTGAGTAGTATATATATGTATATATAAAGATATAGTATGAGAGTATCTATATAGTGACTATAGATATTAGATAGTGAGTAAATATATATATATATATATATAGTTATATACAGATATATAAGATTATATATACAGCACTTACACAAATATAGAATATATAGAGTATATAATAAGAAAAGATTAGAGTAGAGTAAGAGAATAGATATAGAGATATAGATATATATAATATATATATAGATAGTATAGATAGATATATGAGAGAGTAAATAAATAGTAAGTGATATGTATATATATAATACTATAATATATATATATATATATATTTATTATATAATTAATATAATATAATATATATATTTTATATAACAACCTAAAATAACAAATGTTTAAACTAGAAAATCTATTTAATAGTTCCATGAGATACCCTGTACATACTATATTATTGTATAACGAGTACATTAAAAAAGAAGCATATCACATATTACAGATTCTAAATGTTTGTTACAATAAGAAGCCGCAATTAAAGAGTGTTATTTGGGTAAGAGTGCTTAACAATTTAAAATTCTTTGTATAAAAAATCAACTTATAGAATGAACACTTTTTCTTGCACTTAATTTAATAAGGTCTTTTTGAACTTTGATTACTTAAATCTTTATCTTTTAGAAAATTTTAATTTCTCCATTTTCATCTTTTAAAATAAACACTTATATTTCTGTGACATAATTGAAGCGCGTCCCTACTTCAAGAAGTTTCCCGTTAAGACTGAAAACGAGCATATCGATAAAGTCGGTAAAATTTTCCTCCGCAACGTGAAGAAGACCTACAAGCAGTAGGTTTACTATTTTTAGAATTATAACTTTAAAAAACTAATTTCCTATGATTTTTAATTTTCTTTTTAAATTTATTTTCAAAATAAGTTAATAATTAAAAATTTACTTAGATCAAAAGGTCAATAGGTATACTTTGTCCATAATAAGTATATATATATATATAACTTATATAAAAATAATTTAGAATTAATATAATATAATTATATATTATATATATATATAATAATAATATCATTATATTATAGGATATTATGTATAGTAATAGTATATATTAATACGATTACTATATATAAAGTAGTGTATAATATATATATTATGGTATATATATATATATATATATATTTATATATAATAATTATAGTATATATATAATAGAATTAATATAAAAATTATAAACTAATAACGACCAGATATTATATATCACACTACCCCGATGCGCTATAATTATAAAACATATAAAATAATTATACATGTATTATATGAGTTCACTATAATATTAATATTTATTTATTAATTTCATGTAGAGAATGTATAATATATAATTATTAAAATTAATTAATATATATAAATAAATATAATAATTAAATATTATTATTAAATATATATATATTAATATATATAAAAATATATATATACTGAGTAACAATGTGGCAAAAATCAAACCCTACAGAGTATTGAGGCGTCACCTTAATTTAATTAATATATATAATAATATAATATAAATTATAGGTATATATAATATATATCAATATATATAATATATTATAATATATATAATATATATATATATATATATATATACTATATATATATTTATGTATAATAATATAAAATAAATAATATAGATATATAAAATTACAGTATATATATTATATATATATATATATATAGTTATATAAATAGATATATAGATATGTACTAAATATATATTATATATAATATATATATATACTAATATATAAGTATATATATATATATAATATATATATAATATAATGAATATACTTACTATAATATATTATATAATATTATAATATATAATATATATAATTATATAATATATTAATATATATATATATATATATATTATAGAATATCTCATAGAACCATGTACGCAGCTTATTACCATCTAGCTAGGACCTTAACCAGGTTTGGGGGACTCAACATCACCCCCTAGATGGTCCAATGGATACGTAACCTCGGCTTGCCGAGGATACGTCCTACAAAGTGAGGATACCAAGTTTCAAGGGTATATAATGAACCTAACCTTATTAAAACGATGGGAAAGCAAAAAGGGGCAAATCCATGTCGATTGGCTAACATCATGGAGAGTTACCTGCTCCTATCGCAACACGACATATGATTCAGGTGCGCCTCGCTTTAAAAACCCATAATTTGTCCATAAACGTAGAAAAGACGAATGGTGCAAAATTTTGCTCGTATTTGTTAAAATGTCGATTGGATTTATTCGGCTTTGTAAAAAAAATCCGAGGGGAATAACTAAGCTTTGTAAAAAAATCCGAGATCGTAAAGCCGAGCTCGGCTCGGTAACAAAGGCCAGCAGAATTGCTCGGCTTTATGAAAATCCGTATGAAAATTTGGTTGTTAATTAATCTTCATAGGAAGAATTAGTCGTAAAAATTTGTGACCTTTCTGTTTAATTACTATTCACTGTTTATAGCGTAGCACACGAATGTATTTAGGAATTTCCCAATTATGATTGGAATATTGAGAAACACAAAGGGATAAAAAAAATTATAATATATATATAAGAATAGTAATACAATATATTTTGATATAGATATATAAGTTTATTATATATATATATATATATATTATTATATAATTATATAATTATTATATTATATTATTATTATTTATTTTATATTATAAAATTTATATAATATATAATAATATAAAATAATATATAAATATATAAATAATAATAATATTTATAAAAAATAATAGTAATAAAATATAAATATATAAAAAAAATATAATAAACAGTATTTAATATATAATAAATATATAAATATATATATATTATAATATATAATTATATATAAAATAATAAATATATATATAAATATATAATATTATATATCATATAATAAATATATATACTGATATAAAGGTATATAGTATAATAAAAATGTATTAATTGATATATTATGATAAAAAATATAAAAATTCTTACAAAGATTATTTATTTTTACTTTAGAAAATACCATTCAGTAATGGGGAGCTCACATTAGTGATCAGAAGCTGGAAAATTCCTTTAACAGATGTGTTATTTAATGACTGGGAACACCTAGGTTATCCGTGGAGATTGTAATGGTGAAAAATCAACGAGGTGATGTTATATTAATAGTATAATATAATATAGTATATATATATATATATTATTGACTATATATATATATATAGTTTATAATATATATATATATTATATATATATATATAGTATAAATATATATATATAATATATATATATATATATGTAAAATAAAAAAAATATAAATATAGTATATATATATATAATATATATAATAATGATAGTATATTATTATTATAATAATATATATATGTATAAGTATAATATATATATATATTACCAGAGTATTATATTATCTAATATATATAGAATAAAAGTATATATATATTAGATATATATAGAATCATTTATATATATTATATATAATATAAATATATATATATTATTTGTATAATATATATAATTATAATATATATAGTATATAATAATATATATATATATATTATATATATATATAATTATATTATAATAATTTTATATATATATATATAGTATATATAAATATATATATATATATAACTATATATATATATAATATATATATAATATATATATATATATATATATAATATTATATTAATTAGATATAAATATATAATAGTTATTTATATATATATCTATATATATATATATATATCATATATATAGTATTACTATAAATTATATATATAAACTCTAACATGTATTATATGATATATAGTAAATATATATAATATAAGTATATATATATATATTATTATTTATTATATTATTATATTTTTATTATTTATATATATATATTTTATTATTTTTTATATTTTTAATATTATTATATTATATATTATTTAATTTTGATTATATATTATTATTTATATTATTTTTTTATATATTTTATTATATTATTATTTATATTTATATTATTTATTTTATTTATTTTTTTATATATATTCATAAAAATAATAAAAATTAATTATTATATAAAATAATTATTATTATTATTTATATATTTATTTTTTTAATATTTATTATTAATTTTTATTTAATAATATGATAAAATAACTGATAACTATAATATAATAAAATATATATATAAAAAGTATAGTATGGTTATTTGTAATATATATATATATATATTTTAATTAGTTTCACGAAGGTTTGTAAATATATATAGATGAATTTAAGAAAATGTGAAAATAAAATTCTTAAATATATACAGGTATAATTAAAATATTTATATATATATATATATTATATATAATATATATAGTATAATAATATATTAGTTTATAAGTTAATATATATAAATAAATATATATATAGATACATATAAATATATCTCTTCTAATCATATATATAATATTATATATATATATATAAAATATAAAATGCATGTTTTTTTTATATATATTATTATATTATTTTTTTATTATATAAAAACATAAAAAAAAAATCATACTATGAAGCTATATATATAATATTAATATATAAATAAAAATATTAAATATAATAACGACATCTACTTTAAATATCGTTACTATAAAAATACTAACGTAATACACTAATTGAGAAGTTTTAAATTTAGTATTTACATATATATAATATTAATAATTATATTTGTAAGGTTTTATCTTTATGTATGAAACCAATTTTTTTCGTCGTCATTCTTTTCCTATATAAGAATGTATTTGTAATTTCTTGATTATCGTTGAGTTAGTTCTGACAATATCATTTTTGGCAAGTTTTTACATGTCCAAAAACATTTAATGTCAAATCATATTATCAAATTTGTGATATTGATTGACCCCCCCCCTTTTTTATCTTTTTAACATCTGATTTTTTTTTTATATCACTACGTTTATTCCCAAACAACACATGTTAATAATAGTTAAACCACTAGGACACGGGGCCATGGCAAATTAATGCCTAATTTGGTAGATTTAGAGTTATTATATAGGTTAAAGTTACCCTAAAATTGGGGCTACAACGATGAAAATAATAATTAATCCCTAAACAAACTTAAAAGAATGAGTTTATGTTGGTGCCATAGAAAAATATCTGCCTGTATCAAATCAGGGAGGAAACAGAAGGTAAATC
>JABUQX010075612.1:0-27500 GCA_015478945.1 Trachelipus rathkii
AGTAGTAGTAGTAGTAGTAGTAGTAATAGTAGTATTAGTAGTATCAGGGAATAAAACAGAACCATGAATAAAATTCATTGAATGAATGAATCGTTCCATGTATGTAAGTATATCCATGTGTATATAAATGTGTCTATTTGAATTGACATTAGTGTATATACACGTATGAAAGAATAAATTCATGGGTATTAGTGTATTCATATTTCACTTCTTTTAATACTTGTATGTATGTATGTATGTATGTATGTATGTATGTATGTATGTATGTATGTATGTATGTATGTATGTATGTATGTATGTATGTATGTATGTATGTATGTATGTATGTATGTATGTAAATGAATTATACATATTCTAAGTCTAATATATTTTAAAATATTTTAAATGTAGTGTGCGGGAAATATAGAAATATAAAAAAACATTAACGGAAAAAAATAGAAAACATATTTATATGAATTTAAATTATAGAAGAATTTTATTTCTTTATTTATTTTTAAATTTGTGTAATAAAGATTTTAGACTAAAATTATAGAATTAAAGAATATAAATTTATGGTTGAAATTTTATTTTCACATAAAAAAAAGAAAAACAGAAATAAAATAAATGAAATTTGTCTAGTTTTTATGCATTAGATATATCGAGTGGTAATCTGGAACCGGTGATCCCAATCCGGTGATCCGAAATAGGTGATCCGGAACCGGTGATCTAGAACCGGTGATCCGGAACTGGTTACCTGGAACCTTTGATCTGGAACCGGTGATTGAGAACTGGCTATCTGGAACCGGTGATCTGGAATCGGCAATCTTGAACCAGTGATCCAGAACTGGTTATCTGGAACCGGTGATCTGGAACCGGTGATGTAGAACCGATGATCCGGAACCGGTGATCTGGAACCGGTGTTCCGAAACTGGTTATCTGGAACAAGTGATCTGGAACCAGCAATCCTGAACCGGGCATCTGGAACCGGGGATCTGGAGCCGGTTTCGACGAATCGGTATTTAAAACTTTTTCAATAGAGCAAACCGGTAATTAACTCTTTTGGTGCTTAATTAATCAGGGAAGCGAATTGGTAGCTAAATCTTATGACAAAGCAGAGAAATGTCTGTTAAAATTTGGCAACTCATCGGTGGATATATTCTTTATTATTTAGAAGTAAAATAATTAATAAGGGAAAAAACATTTTTATTCAGAGAATGCTAAAAATGTTATTGATTTTTTTTTTATTTACTATATATATATATATATATATATATATTTTATTAGTTATATATATATATATATATATATATATATATATATATATATATATATATATATATATATATATATATATATATATATATATATTATATCCTATATATATATATTTATTATATATATTTATTACTTTATTTATTTTTTATTTATTATTAATTTTTTTTACTTATTCACATATTTATTTACTGATTTATTATTATTTTTTTATATTTAATTTATTTGTCAATTTATTTATTACTTTTTTTTTAAATATGTATATCTATTTTGGACAATCTCAATTTCAAAAAATTAAAATAAACTTGGACCGCTTTACTTCTCGATTGAGAGATACCAAGACTTTAAAGTAAACTAAGTTTATATATGAATAACATGTGGTGATGAGTGGAACTCGCGCAGCGAAGGTCGTTATGAAGCTCGCATCAATTGATCGATGTAGCTGGTTTTTTAGTTGACTTATTTATTATTTATTGATCTACATATCCTCAATGAGGGTGTCGGAGGTGTTTTAAATGTAAACTCGAGACTGTTTTTTTTTTTCCATTTTTATTTTCTTTTTTAAATATCGTTTTAATAACTAAACAACAGTCTGTTTATTTTTTAACGATAAATATATCCCGCGGTGAAACAAAGATTGTCCTCTGTCCAAGCTTTTTTCCTCTTACACACTTAAAAATATTGGCTTTATACGGTTAGATAATTTGATAGTGACTTTAAGATTGTAGTAATAATCACTCTATACGATATTGTTAAAGCATCAAAGTTTCAATTACGTTTTTATAAATTTGTCTGGTTTAAATGTTTAATGTAGAATTAACTACTATGTCGGTTGCGTGTGTGATTTTAATTTTCTAGAGTTTATATATTACACACATTTACTGTACTGCACTCCATTTTTATGTAAACAGTAAGGTATCGTTGTGATCATAAATTCCTCTTTTAATTTTAGGTTTCTATATTATAAACCTCACTAGCTACTAATCGAGCAACTGAAAGTAATAGTAGTCAGATATAAAATATAAGTTATCTATCGCAGTATATATATAATCTATATTACATTCTCTCACTTTTAAATGTTAATTAACCTTATATGGTGACTATATAGTTATACACTTATATAATATATATAGTATATATTATATATATAATATATAAATGTACATAAATATGTCAAACTAGTTTTGTGCGACATGAGGTTTCCAAGACATGATTTTGTTTATTGATCTTATAAGGTATACAAATTATATATATATAGGTAATTATAGTTACTATTAATTAATTTAGTCAACTTATATATATATGATATAGTATAATATATAATATAAGTAACGTATATAATAACGCGTCGATATAATATAAAATTATATATATATATTATAGATATATATGAGTGAGTAATAAAGTTTAGAATTGATAATACGTATGATATAGTGGATAGGAAGTAGAAGATATATTATTAGTATATATACTGGAATAGTTAGGTGATATTATTTTTTATATAAGAATAAATTTGAATTTATACTACAATAGTGAGTATTTTTAATACAGTATATATCTTAAATATTCTAAAATATGAGTATAGTAAAATTATAATATATATCCAGTATAATTATTACATAGTAACTACGCAGAATATCTATGGATACCAACGCGGGAATAACTATTCGGGGAAATCGTCGTAGAAATCAATAACTATTTGTCTAAACACTTTCATACCTAGACACGCTTTATAGCTAACTGTGCTGAGACCTTCTAGGGGCACAATCCAGGGGGATTCTTTCTCTCTAATAAACTTAAAATCACTTCTAAAATATTTAGATAATTATCAGGGCTCAAAAGGAGTGGGGAGTAATGGCGCCTTAACATAGAGACATTTACACTCCTGAACAACAGTGCACCAGTACGAACCTTGAGTCCTTCAAATATACCACTGTCCGGAATAGTTGACAATGGGAGATTTATGAAGATCGTGTGTTTTCTCCGATGACTCAACTTCAGCTATGTATCTTTTGTTATTCGTCTACATTGCATTCCTTAATGAGGAACAGATTTTCCGGCTTCACCAGTTTTAACTGAGTATATTAACTACCTCTCATCGAAAACCCAGTGTTAACTATTTTCTCATCCAAATTGCTCTCAGCAACCCACTGTTTGTTAAGAAGGACACTTCATTACTACGTTACAACTTGCAAATATGGAGATTTTGTTTCTTCTTAGATATCTAGATAGCAGGTAGGAGTAAATATTGAGCTTTATTCAGATCTGAGAAGGGTCTCTTTTGTAGTCATAAAGTGTGAGATTGCATATCAAAAGGTATGAGGTAGACCAAAAGAAGCAAATGACAATAATCATCTTCCCACAGATTCATGCCAAACTATTAAAGGCCACAGCTGTAATTTTAAGTAACTTATTAGAGAGAGGAAGCTGGCATGGGAAAAAGAGAAAGAATAATGTTGCTAACTCGTAGCAACTACACTCTATATGTTTGTTTCTAGTCAGCTATCGATAGATATGGGTATAATTTGTATAGAGAGATGGATAGATTAGTGAGCAAAGAATCAGGGTGTTCAAAAATTTGGTTATGAGCGACTTGATGTGCATTCGTCTCATTCTAGGCGTACTTTCACCAAAAGGAAATCGTAATTGACTTCCTTGGATCTCCTACTGGCTGATAAAAATTTCTGGCCACTTTCCAAAAACTCTCTAAATAACTTCTGTAAATATGCCTTTCCGCCTCTTATTCGTTCTGACGGATCTGAAGCTAATACTTCTTCTGAAAGACTAATATCTTCGGCCTCATATTTTCATCTAATTCCAACTTGGAGTATTCTGGCGACCCTCCTCCTACTTTTTCTACTCTCAGATGTCCCATGTCTCTCCCTGTGATTATGCATGATCGGGTACATGAGAACCTTAGATCTATGAAAGTTAGGAAGGCTAGTGGCCCGGACGGCATTTTTCCTCGTGTTTTAAGGGAATTTCTTCGAGTTGCTTCCTGTTCCTTGCCTCTGCTTTTCACTCTCTACTGCCTTATTCTAACTACATTTCCCTTAGTGCTGGAAGCTCTCATATGTTCAACCGATCCCGAAGAAGGGTAGCCTCTATAATCTTTTTAGCTATTGTCCTATAGATCTCTTTGTATTCAGTCTAAAATTTTCGAAACTCTCCTTAAATCTCATTTCCTTGATCACCTTTCAGATCACCAATATGGTTTTTAACGTTCTATGGCCAGCTGGTGACATTCATTCCTATCTCACTGATTTATGGCTTTTTTGCCCTTAGGGATTATGGTGAAATAGGTTTGGTAGGTTTTGACATATCTAAAACTTCTGACTGGGTATGACATGCATTACTGCTTTCTAAGCATCACTCTTTCGGTTTCCTCTTTCTCACTGCTCACTTTTGTCTATTTTTCTCTTAGGTCGTTCCAAATTGGCACTTGTTGATGGAACGACCTTTCTCCCTTCCTTTTTTCCCTTTAAGTTTCAACAAAACTTCTGTTTTAATCTCCAACTTTATTCTTACTTTTCATTATCGACCTTCTCAGCTGCTCATCTACCTCTGTTCATTTTTATGTTAGTAACTCAGCTATTAACTCTTCCACTCATTTCAGATCTGCTCTCTCTTTTATTTAGTTTTATTTAGATTGCCGGAAGTTTGAAAATAAAGTTGATGATTCGTTTGTAAAATAAATCTCAGCTCAAGGCCAAAACATAGAGAAAGATTATATAATTTAAAATGTAAATGTAAATTTAACTTAAAGTATTCATTAAATTCAATTTAATTTATTAAAGATGATGTTTAATAAATATTAATAAAAAAATATTAAATTTTTTCACTCTCCCATTAAAGAGATATTGTAAAAGATTTCTAACGATTTATATTGATGTTTATTAGCCTCTATGGGCCAGGGTGTAAGATATAACTTCCAAGGTGCAAAAGAAAATGTTTCAAACTGCAAAACTGCAAAACCTCTTCTATTTAGATTCATTAATGTAAACCAGAGCTTTTGCAAGGAACTCCAAAAGAAACTTAACCAAAACCTGTGCAGTGAAGGAACAAGAAGAGATAACTACAACTTCACTACACAATTACTGATTTAGGACCAGTGCTTTCCAGCTTTCAAGGAGAGAAACACTCTCTCTCGTGATTATGCCTTCTGACGACGAACTGTCACAGCCTCCAGCAGAGGAAGGAGATATCATCGCCTGGATCATATTGACACCTCCAATGTTTCCTGAGACTTCAGTTCCAACAGGGTTCAGAGTTCTAGAAACACAGTATTTCCACGAAGTATTTCCACGCCCTCTAGCAACTGTCAACAGATGTCGTAGATCGTATATATTCTGCATAACTCGATGCTCAAACTTACACTCCGCTGAAGAAAGCAGTCATTGCTATCTACGAGAAGAGTAAGACGGAGTTATACAATCAGTTTATGTCTATGAAATACTACAGTAGCAAGCTTTCCCTTCATCTACCTTATTCTGGCTCTTACAAAGTTCTTCAAGGGATGGATAATTGCTACAAGATAAAACTTCCTGATGAACGGACGGATGCCACTTCTATTGGTCGTTTGAAGCCTACCGAACTCTCTTCGACTTCTCAGATGGTTCCACAATCGGAAAATATAACCAATTCTTAATTTTATTTAAAAGTTGAATAAGTTATTTATTCAATGATTTAGTTTATTTGATCTTGATTTGGTTTTCTAATTTGTCGGAGTTAGTTTCTGTTTCATTACGATGTCGATTTCTGAAAAAATGGGATTAAAATGTTTGTTATAGTCATAGGAGATGTATTTTTTTAATCATTTTCGAATTGATTTGCTGTAATGTTGAATTGTTTTGTTAAGAAGATGGTAAGTTAATTATTTGGAAGGAATGCAGTTCTTATTTTTTGAGGTCAGTAATAGCTTGTCATTTCGTTTTCTTATAGTTAATACATTTCAATCTTTAAAGGATGTGTGTAGGGTGTTTATGTTGAATTGTGATCAGAATTGGATTGTGATTGGAGAAGGGATGTTTGCCATTTTGTGTTGACTTGGATTTAGGAGAAGCGGGAGGATAAGTTAGGAGACTTGAAGCTTTGATTAGGTTGGAATGGTCGTCAGGTGGGTTGACTTCTGCTATTGAAAATAATGAGTAAGTGAAAGCTGTCTATGAATATTTCACCTCATTGTAGGTGTGTGTGTGTTGTCATGCAAGGTGATGAGCATTGAAGTCTCCGACCAATGTTAAGTTATTAAACTGAGTTAAGAGGAAGATATCTGAGATATTAATCCGATGGCAGTGTTGAGAAGTGAATGAAAGGATATAGAAATAAGTCATATTTTATGTTTTTTAATTGATTTCTAATTCTATAGATCAGTAAGTGGAAATATGATCGCTGTTTATAATTTGTTAATTTTAACTTGTGGTGTTTTGGAATGGGATGTTTTTGTGAAGGAGGATGACAAAGGTATGATTTTTTAGGACAAATTATTTAAATTTACTTAAGGTATTTAAACATATAAATTCTATTAATTTCTTCTTAAAATCAAACCTATGATGCCTTCTCTCCTATATTTGTCTGATTTCACTGGTCATATAATCACCTTCAATTCCTATGCGAGGCTTCCTATCTTGCTCGAATTTTCAGATTCCGATGCGAGGCGAATTATCTTGCTTTAAAATTTCTATAGTTATATTTATCTGATTTTTATTTATTATTACCAGCATATTATAATATTATTATCAGTAGATGTACCGTTTTGTATCATCTTTGAGTATATATAATATTATATATAATATATATATATATTATATATATATATATTACTCGCTTAAGGCTGTTATATATAGTATTTTCTATATAATATAGTTCATTTATATATAATATATATCATCTAATCAATAAAAATCCCTTCCCTTTAGATATCTCAATATTACTTCAATATGAGCTACGTACATATTCAGCTTATATTAACTTATAATATATCATGATTATTCAACAAATTCCTTGTTTTATACTATATTATGCATGCGTATATAATATATTTATATAATATATATATATAATATATATATATATCATCATAGCCTCTCTGTTATTTACATCCCATGACACGTCGATCGCGCAGCGTCCGCTGGCGCCGTCAGGTCACGATACGCTGTTCTGCCGCGCACCTTGCCATAGCCTCCTAGCGTGAGACCTCTCTTGCATTAGCATGCCATACGCTAGAATCACGACCTCTATTAGCATGCTTTCATCATGCCGCTCCACTATCTAGCTACTTGCGACACTACGTGCTCAGCAAAACTCTCTCATCTAAATGACGACGCTCTGTCCTCAGATGCACTTAGTATTTGATTTTGCTGCTATAGTTTTATGATATATACTTCTATGATTATAACGTGAGGTACGATATGTATATTTCAGTATATCGAGTCGTTATAATGATATAACATGCCATCTATCTTATCCGGCTCTTGATGGTACTTATGATAAGGGCTTCGACAGGCTATCGAACCCTAAGAGTCCACTCTGCTCAACCGCTCACTCCCTTTCTACTTTCAGCTCGAGACCTAGGCAATATTCAAGCGTCCAGCACTTAGTCGCATTATAAAAGATTGTTGATGAGTGCACGTAAGAGATATTATTCTGATTATCATCTCGAGTGATTGATATCTACCTACGTTCAGCCACTATCGCTAATATCGCTGATGTGAGACCTATATATACTAGACTGTCGTTGCTTCAGACATATCACCGCCTGTAGTTGGCTGCTGAGTAATCTATGGTTATTATTCTTCTTACGCGCAACCATGGTCCGTGCATCTACGACTCATGCATCTTGAATTAATATGTTATGCAGTCAGTCGGAATAATCGCCTCTCCGACGCGACGCTGTCTTTGCATCTGTACTCCGATTGACTTAGTGGTTGTGCATCTCATGTCATCTTCTTTATCTCCGCCTGCCTCGTCTTTCCTGATACGTATTAACCTTATATACTATATTAATACTATACCGCGATATACCTGTATCTAGGTTTATGGTTTCAAATCTGTTTAAATAAACACCATTGTAACTGTGCACTCTCACTTCGACACTTTCGCCGTACAAGTCAATCATCCCTAACGCGTTACCGATAGGCTTCAAGATTCTATAATAATCAACTGCTTCTACCTACGTGGCAGATACAACTATATATTCCCCACGATAAAAGTACAGCATGAGTCTAGTTCCATATCCGTATCACGTCGCTAGCCGGTCTAGGTCTACGTTAATTCAGGTACTCAATAATTCTGGCTTGATACCCTGACCTAAGAGATGAGTCCACCTGCTTGTGTGAATCGATGGATCCGTCTCGCTCTCTTACTATATATATATATCTAATATCAAACTTATTATTATGATATATTACTATACTATATATATATTATTTTATATATAAACTACTTACTATATATATATTATTATAAGTATATTTATTATATATATTTATATAATAGTTATTATATATACTTTATTTATCATATTATGATACTGGTTATTATGCCTTCACTATTATATAGACGATTGCTTCAGTTTCGTGGATATGTAGCCTACCAAAAATTTTTATAAAGTAAGCTCGCTCTGTTCCTTACATACTAGTTCCGCTCTCTTACTAGACTCTATCTGTTACTATTAAGTTTTATATTATTAACACGATAAACACGCCTTACTTCATATTTACTGGACTATACTTTCAATTCTAATACAAAGGTACCAAACGACATTCTTTATAAGTATTAAATGTAAATTAACTCTAAAAAATTCCACTATCGCCTAACATGAGTCCATTAAGTCTCACCCCCTTATCCTTCCCAACTTAAGCAGTAATAAACGAGCTATGCATACTGCATGTCACAGTCAAGCAGTCCATACATTTATTGCCACTGTTACTCTGTCCAGCCTACTAAATCAGTTGATCAACATTACTGCGGTATCCTGACTTTAGGATCCATCGGAGATACGTCATAAGATAATGAACGCATAGAATAGATAGAGTTTAAGGAGCTGAGAGTAGATAGATTAGGACTAGACGCATGAGCAGACGACCGGATTACAGAGATATAAGATCGAGTACCCTGGATTTGGCTATAATCCGGAGATTGAGGAAGACCTGGAGGGTGCGGAGATGAGCAGGTATGAGAGACGGAGCAGACACGGACGAATGGGGTAGGAGGAACGAGAGGAATCAAGAACTTCTTTCTTCCACATCTTTCCATCCACCCCAACTTCATCTCTTAGTATATATTAATGCCAACGCATGCTCAGCTGAAGCCCACGTCGCGGTCTTTTTGCAAGCGAACTAGCGAGATCCGTCAATGCAACTGTTCCTACAGTATCCCGTGGGGCATTTTCCGTAGCAAATCTCATTTTTCGTGATTCGATTCCAGCATAACTGTATGAGATGCACTGGCTGGTTACCACTCGTCCTGATATCAAGTCTTGGCTATATATACGAACTAATACATCGGGTACACGACAGATTTAGTCACGTTACGCCCATAGATTAGCACTTTTACTCTTCTTAGAAACAGGCTAGCTACGTTTAGCAGATCAGTGTACAACCCGTTTCCACAGTATAATTCTTAACTTATTGTAATTGCTCCGTAATAAATGTAACTCTGTCGTATTTTTCGCTTACAAATTTCCATTTTATTTAGGTATTCCTTCCACTCACGTCTCTTTCGATTTGTTGGTGTCCAATTTTATCTATCATCGATAATAATTGTAATAATTTAAGTACACGTTATTAACACCTTCCCTTACTTCTAATTCTTTTATTCAAAAATAAGGACTCAAAAAAAATGTCTAGGGTAGGAGCTACCTCCCTATGTATACGGGCCCCTGCAATTACAACAGATCCTCTCCAATGTAAATATATAATTTGACGGGCTAAACTATATCATATTCATTAAGTAACAATTGTGGGTTCACATTGGTTATTGGAAGGGATTGGGCAAATACATCGCTCAACATTTCGCCACCAATTCCAATATTCGGATATACGGCGTTCTTATTAGCCATATCTCAACCAAATATTATTCACTTCCAAAAACTTCCGATGAATAGTATTGTTATAATTGGGCGAGCAGGGGGGGGCGGAACCCATACTTGAACGAAGCCCAATACCTCTTGCTTTAACTTATATATATACTAGTATATTATATTAATATAACTATACTATATATATATATAGATACATGGTGCGCGCGCGATCATGGCCGGGGGCAGGGGTAGGGCCACTGGCCCCCCCCTGGTTGTTGCAATCATTACATCAGAGAAACTTTCCCCACAATTTAATCTTTTTTAGATCACATTTGCTTAACACCGATATTACTATAACCTGCATTTTATTATATACTGATTATATATATATTATATATATATAATACTACTATAACTTATATTAGCATTATCTTGGATAAATATATATTACTATGTTAGTACTCATATTAATATATAATATATATATTATATTAGTATATATATACGCAACTATCAAGATGTACTTATTACCTATAGTATATAAAATATTATTATATAATATCATATAGTATATTAATATATACTATATTTAATAATAATATATGTATTATATTGAGTAGTATATATATATACTATATATATTATATAGGGTATATATATACTATATATGATACGAAAAAGCTCTATTTTTTTTAATCTTGAGCATACTCGTTGATGGCTGGAAATTGTTAGGGGAGGACCATGCCTACCGCATGGCCGACTTGTAACGCCGGCTCCATGTATACCTCCATCATAGAGCAGTTCGTGTTTCCCAATAGAGACATCGGTAAGACGTTTGAATATTCTGGAATGTGTAATGTCATTTTTTTTTAGAAACCTGGCATTAAACTTTAGATCGCTATTAGCTTTTATCTTGCTTCTGACATCGTTAAATAGGAATTGATACGAGTTGAGAATATTGAGGACGTGATATGGTGGAAAACCATTTGAAATTTGTCCTGGGGAAGACGACCGGATAACTGCTTTGTGTGCTGACAGAAGCCGGAAAGAAGTTCAGTGGCGAGGATGGTTATAAAAATGATTTATTATTACCTATATCGTGATACATCAAGTAATACTGAAACGCATATTGGAACGTTATACGTAATCGTGTTGAGCTATTAATTGAACTTGCGAAAGATCTGTTAACCCTAACTCAGACCTTGCAGGTCACGTCGACTACTAATTCCCTTTCCATACCCTGAACTGTATTTGTCTAATGTCAACATTCGAAGACACTTTCTATCTCCGAGGTCAAACGCATTGTCTGGTTCGATGGTTACTCTAAGTCAGCCTCTTGAGTTTTACATGTTATAGATCTAGTAATACTTCCCTCATTACGGTACAGGAATCCAAGACGAACTATTGAGTTCCCAGCTGGTACGATTTGAGGCTCAAATTCTTTACTGGTCTCACCTTCGAGTCGTATAGCGTTTAGAACATTTTGAACTAGATACACAGATGCCAGTTGTGTCTGGCTATACCACTTGTCACGACTGTATACACTGTGTATGCACAACGACGCGAATCATGTCCGGTATCATATGTGAGACAGCTTTGCATCAATATTACATTATTAGGGAAGACAATCATATAAAGATTATATGTTTCCTAAGACCGAGACTTAATCTAGACAAACCTCTTGCAGTACGGAGCACTAGCCGGTGTAGCAAAGACCCACCAATTATGTACAAATTTAAAGATGCGCTAAGAGGAAAAAACTCCTTTCCCTTATGAACTGAGCTAAGATCTGCCCTTCCTTGGCTGGCTCAGAGTTATTTCTAAATAATTGAAAGGATTCGGTCTATTATGTGAAAACGCGTAGCATATCGCACGTCTGGCCTGTCTGGCTAGCTCACCCTTGTCCTAAGCTCCATTTCGCGTCCCTCGCGTCTATCCCTTTACAGAGACATATTTGGCTCTTATATTTGGAAACTCATTTACGAAAATAGATGCATATGACGACGCACATCACACAGCCATTCATTGTGCTAAAATTCCATGCAAATTTCAGACATGGCATAAAGACTGCCTGTTCTCAGTAGCAGCACATCTAATATTATTTGATTGTGGTAGCAGCAAGGATTTAAACCGAATAATATAAAATAAGCGTGTTTGTGTAACTGAGCAACTGGCATTGCTGAGCCCTTGATTTATTTTAAAAAAAGGGGTAAAAACTTGGCACCTATAATTTCTACTTAATATTTTGTTGACTTCAATGGATGCGCTATTAGAGGTTATTTCACTGAATCTTCGCTCTGATTTGGCTCAAATTTCAGAGTAAAAGCTGGAGATGTTTGCGAGGTTCTTCTGGGAACATTTGAATCAAAGCCGGAAGTAAGCTAACTACACATTCTCACATGATTCCAGACATGAACGTTATATTTATTTGTCGGAGCAGATTGATAGCTGTAAGCCAGCTTCCTTGACATCCTAGTAAGAATGTGTAAATATTTATCTATCTAGTGGACCCGGCAATAGGCATCCCTTAAACAAAACAGCTATCGATTGGTGTTCGCTCCGTTGATAAGGATCTCAATGTACGTGAAGAATTTCGAGGCTTTACTCCTCTTAAAAAAAACTTTAAAGCTGAAGATATAGCCAAAGGCTATATTGTCTATACTACACGAGATATTTACAATTTGAAATATGCAGTAATCTTGTTGGACTTCGGGTGTTTGAATGGGTGCGTCACCCATGACTGGCACAAAGAAAATGGAGTTCAGAGGTTATTGTGAGATCCGTAACCCAAAGCCACAAATTTTTTTTCATTGTTTTCTCTAATCGTTTCAATCTAATGAAGAATTGACGAACACTTCCGTCCCAGAAAATCAGAAAATATTTGCGATTATGTTAGTAAAATAAAATTATAAAATTTTTCCGTTTGAAAAATGTCTCGCAGAAATTTAGGTGGGCTAATAATATATTGGTATGCCGAAACACGAATGGAATTGAAGGCAATCTCCTCTTCTTGGGTCAAATTTTAGCCCAAATAAAATTTATCATTAAAAAATCTCCTCCATCCTGAATTCCGGATGTTAACGCAGCCACACGCTGCCAGCATGTCAGCTTTCATATCAGCAGCAGGAAAGTCCTGACAATTTCTCATCTTGTTTACAATAATCATTAGACGAAATATAGTTCATATTTGGAGCCTAACATCAAACTAAAGAAATAAATTTTTGGATGAGGTTCATTGTCAAATATAAAAACATTGTAAATTATTTTAAAAACTGATGTAAATGAAAATTCATTGCAGTCTCTCTTTTTATAAAAGGAATTTTTTGAAAATCTCAAGAATTTTTTGCCAAATTTTAACTTTACCAAGTGCCGTCAGGTATAAAGAATTCCACGCCTCAAGGATCAAAAGGTTTGCTGGGTAGGGACTTTGCTATCAGAGTTTTTGCCCCATTTATCTTTATTCTTGTTCTCGCAGTTTCCAATCTCTGAGTCTCAATATCTCTCGGAACAACCAATAAAATCGGACCTTTCCCTTGCATTTTGGCACTCAGTTAGAACTAAAGACTCTGCCACCTGCTCCAATATTTTTAAAAAAAATTGACGCATCCTAATGCGTAACATACTGACAAACCTAATTTCGTGAAAGCAGCATAATCTTTGTTTCTAATTTCTGGAATAATTCAGAATAGGAAACAAATAGACGAGAAAATAGTTACATGCCACATCACTTACAGAAATCATTCTAGTACATTTTTACCAACAGTTTCCTAAAAGCTCATTCAAAAGTACCTTTCCAGCACTCCATCAACAAATTCTGCCAATTGAGGTAGGGATTTCGATTTAGTACCTTTACGATACTGTTAAAAGTGGCTAAGGTCAAGCTATTTCCAACGAAAGATTAATGGAGGCTAGATGTCATAACTAGGCATAGCGTTGGAAACCTTTAGACGGTGGTAAATTATTAAGTGATTAGAGACGAAAAAGATGATTTTTTAAGAAAAGAAAAAAAAAAATATCAAACCCTTAATTTCTTGTAAACTGATAACCCACTTTAATCAATATCACTAAGAAGCTTCTTACGCATATTCTTACAGTTATACTATTCATTTTGAAATAAACTTTTTCGTACGAATTATGAACGTTATTTAAAATATTCTGGGCTAGTGCTGAATTCATCATTTGTTCTCGATTACTCAACCTTTGAAAACACTGTACGTAATAATATTAGTATTAATATATTATATACTATTATATATATATATTTATAATATATATAGTATTCTATATATAATACTAATATATATCATACTATATAATATATATATATTATAATATAACTACCTTCTCATAGTATATCTATACATATTAGAGATTTTAAACCTCATACCATTATTATGCCACAGTGTTTCTTTACAATAGAGAGTAATAAAAAATGATAATTCACTCAGCCCAATATTTATAAATATCATAATTTACGAAATTTTATATTTCAAAATGTAGTTATCTGTTATCCTCATGACTATATATAACTAATATTAAGTATTATATATATTATATTTACACTATAGATAATATATATAATATAATATTAACTATATATGAATATATTTATATATAGCTATACCTATACTATTATATAGTTAATAATTTGGCCCCCCCCTAAATTTTGCTATAACGGCGCCCATGATACTATATATAATATTACTACTATATCAACAACACCTTTTGGACCGCCCATGAAAGCATATAAATGCCCTATCTCTCACTAAATTTCATATATCTGAGAATACATGTGCGTAATAAATATCTTACACTTTGAACTGTCACTTAGCATTCTTTTCGCACTCTTTCCACTAACAAACAAATAAAGTATTATTTCATTCATTTTATATTCTTTTCTATAGAAAGAATTGATAATATAAAATGTATCCGAACATTTATATATTTCTTTTTTGTCAGCTTAAAAAAATTCTTAACACTAAAAAAATACTGGAAAAACAGTGAGATTTGGCATGCGCCTAAGTAGAGAAAAGGGCGCTTAAACCCAAGAATCGTAAAACCTGTGCCATTATACGAAGTGGCGTTAGCCTAATATCACCACCAGTGTTCGAAACAAAACCGAAAAAGGATTGCACTAGTTGAATAATTCTTTATTTCGCACCAATATTCTTTTGCAATGAGCAACCGGCAACACTTAAATTGTGTGCTACACCTTCACCAAACTGAACGCACCAGGGCATCTCACCAGCACCAACAAACCTGTCGCACGCGCCACCCGCAACCGTTATCAGTCAGTATTTCAACCTTAGTTAAAAGTTCTCTTATTTTTTTTTTTTAGATCATTGTTTTGCATATTCATCGACTAATATTTACGACCAAACAATTTATAAAAATAACATTGCTCCCTCCTTTGTTAATACAAAGGCATTAGAGCCTCATTATTGAAAGAACATCCACGCATGGCAATAATGCAATCGTGTGCTTTTTAGACGACATTTGGCTCATTTAGTCTAAAATTAGATTTTCCAAAATCTTAATTGCATAACTTCGACTTAATTGGTACATTGAATATTTCGCTTGTGTACATTCGGTAGTTATCTATATTCTTCTACTTTCTAAGTATTTTTTCGTCATATCTGCATTCCATAATTGGTTATTGAATCTAGCTCAATAACGTCAGAAATACCTTTGATTCGTTTTAAGGAAATATAGGATATACTATTATATTATATATTCATTATATAATATATATCTACTACTACTATTACTATATTGTATTCATATATATTGATATATAATAATAGCTGATATATATAAATATATACCTTTGATCGTTTTAAGGAAATATAATATAATATATATATATATTTACCTTGGATTTGTTTCATTTTTTTAAAATATTTTTAACTAGTTAGTTAGAAAATGATGGTATTTATAAATTCCAATAACATATTGGCACTGATGTACGCCAAGATTTTTTTTCGGGGATGGGATATTTTTTTCCCGGAGAGGGTCCAATTTTTCAGAGTACCTTTTTTTTCTCTTTTTACACGTTTTTGATTGCTTTTATTTGAAAATTTTGAATAAAATAATTTTGATATTAAGATCAAAGATTTCGGGGAGTGAGGCGAGCTGTGCTCAGACCACTCAGTCCCCCCTTGCGTACTCCACAGCATCGTACAAAGGAAGGGAACTTTACTGATATATCAAGGGGAAGGTTTAAAAACCATTTGAAGATAAATGGATTGGAAGATGTAAACCTATCACATAACAGGCCAGGTCTATTGATCTGACACCTTTAGATTATTTCGTAAGGGAATTATCGGATTTTCAGCCCGGATCTCCGGATTTGAAACCGTTAGATTACCTCCTATGGGGATACCTTTAATTAGTTGTTTATAATATCCATAACCCAGAAAAAAATAGACGGCGCAAAGGCCTAAACTAACAATAGACCTGAAGCCACCAAAAACCTATGGCTTACGGGAGGTCGGAGGTCGGCAGCCCGGAGGCCGGAGCAAGAAACGGAACGCCACACGGACGGCAGAGGAGTCGCAAGGTTTAGTGGTGCTAGGAACCCGACAGCTAAAATAATTTTTTTGCAGCAGAGCTAGCAGCTGGGCAGTAATATTTTTGATTTTGTTGTTGGGAACCTGTTGAAATTTTTTTTTTAAGACATTAAAACTATATCTAAATGAGTCCGAAAGGCGTGGGACCGTATCCAGAGGCCATGACAATTTTAAAATGATTAGATCCCGAGGCAGGAGTCTGGAATTTAGTAACAAATACTTCCATTCCAGGACATGATGCGTAGAGGTCAGTGTCGCTGGCATTTATCGAAAAACGGCCTATAATAGTATCAAACTGGAAGCTTCTTCTTGCATCATGTTTGTAACTGATAATACAAATTAAATAAATAATAAAAATAAATAGTAAAGTCTATAGTCAGGTCTTCACTTAGATTTTCTATGGGACCTGAGACCTCTTGAGGGACACCGTCGTATATATACTATTTTATATATATATATATATATATTATATTAATAATATATACAGTAGTATTATATATAGTATATTATACTTTATTATATTTAGTTATTATATGTACTATATATATATGCAGTCATAATATTTTAATTAGGCATGGCAAGATTATTTGCTATATATCATATAATAGTATATTTAAGCTATATATATATAATATATATTATTATTATATAGTATATATATCTATATATTTAATATATAGTTCATATATTATATATATATACTATATTATGGGTAATATATTTTTAATTAGGCATTTGTTATTTTCGCTCTGTTTATTATATATAGTAAATATATCCTTTTATATCAGTAATATATATATATATTACTATACGTATTACAGTATATATATTACTATATATATATATATCATATATATATATATATATACTATATATATATATATAATATATATATATATATATAATATAAGTATTATTACTATGATAAGCAATACTTAAATTAATTATTAATCAAATATTAAACTCCTTTATGGTAAGACTGGCATTAACAACTATTCATTACCACTGAAGTAATATTTTCACATTAGCAAATGCACATCCACTGTCTGGTTCTCGGTGTAAAGCCCGTTTTTCGTTTTTGCAATTATTGTGCTTCGAAGAAACGAAGAAATGCGTCATCGAGTTTGTCGCTTTCGTTTTCGTTGCCCCGCCATTACTTAGCGGTCGACAAATCTGTGAAAAAATGCTAGGGCAACATTCTTGTAAGTGAACTGTTCTTTAAATTCTGATAAGCGTTGTTATTAGTCCCGTGTTCTGTCGGAATTCAGGCACGTTCTTTACGGAGAAAAATTGTAAAACAAACAAGACGGCGGGTTGACGTGGTAGGTTCCGTTTGGTTTGATGGAATGTTTCATTCAATAAAATAGGCTTTAAATAATTTTCTTCCAAATTTATAAACCATCACAAATAGTTGATGATCCAATTATTCGTATACTTAAACCATTTGTATTTTTTTTACATTTGTCTTATTCCCAACCACGGTGTGCTTCCAACAACATCACGCTGATTCCTAAAATGTTTGTAATGTAAAGAGTAAACTTTACTGAGAACATGCGCGTTACGTTTTATGCACAAATTCGTTAGCGTCTAAAACTGGCTTGTCTCCTTGCTTGCCTGCTGCAGCATTTCTTATCGAGCCGCTCAAGCACAAATGACAAAACGCATGAGGGTCTAGGTTTTGATCGTCAGAGTTGCATGCTATTGTTTTTCGAAGTGTTGTTTTCCCTTTTTTCCTTACCCGTGCTCTGACACCCTACTACTGAATCTCCACTCATTGTGGCAGTCAGAATATTTCTGTGATGTTGAACTTGCTGTGTTATTTTCAATTTTCTCATGTTATTAACGGATACCATAGAGGTTTGATACTCAAACCAACCACTGTCGTTTATATCGAAAATTAGCCAACCATTACAATCTAATTTTTAAAAAGCGCCCTACATATAAATTCAGTGCCGTCACAATTGTGTGTAGGCGTGTGCGCTGTGTGGCTGTCGCCCCCTTGGCCTTTTGGTGTCGTGCTTGTGGGATTGTGCCCGCCCGGCCCCGGCCCTGGCCCGCGTGTGTTGCTTTGTGTCGTGCCTGCTCTGGTAATTTTTTTTACCTGACATTCGCGTTTCGCTCTCGCGCGCGCGCGCAGACACACGGAGCATCTCCCCCGAGACCCGCGAGACCCGACCGCAGACGCACCCGCACCCCGACGACCCAGACGAGAGATGCTATCTTGTTTTTCCTTAGATTCAGGCAGGAGAGACCCCCGCGCCGGAAGGGCCGTCCTATGACGGAGCGCGAGAGTGACGCAGCGGTGTTGCTCGCTGTGTCTATGTTATTAAAAAAAATGACTTCCGAATGATCTTGGACATAACACCCTATTACGGAATGATGTTGTGAAATGTTCCAATTACACTCGAATCTTTTTTTCTATATGGACTATTACGATTGAACAAAACAAAACCAAAAAAATAAACAATAAAATGAAAATAAATCAGTTACATAACAGCGACCACTAAAAAGTCTGCCCCCCTCCCCGAAACCACGAAGCAAAAAATCAAAAAAAATATCAACAAAAGAAAAACACAAAAAAAAAATCACTCTAAATACATAACTGCTTGTTCTTTTTTAATTTTTTTCTTTCTATTTTTGAGGCCATTTTTTTAACTTTATGCTGTGAAATTAATGGTTTGAAATTTATTCTTCTAAATTCAACGTCTATCATATCAAACATGAGGATGTTTATTAACTATTAATCAATAACCTACATACTTAACCTTACCTGAAGCTAAGCCTAATCATAGCCTCAGCTGACCGAAATTTAATATATTCTAAATTACTAACCTAAACTAAACACTAAGCTAAACTTTCATACACATATCTAGCATTAGCTTACCTGCCTAAGCTACAAACTTAGAAACCCAACATAGCTACACACCTAACGCTTACCGTAACCTTAAACCCTACACCTAACAAGTACTTATACGTAATCCCAACCTACGGCCACGCCCTCCTAGAAAGATAGCCACAATCCTGATCCTCAAAAAACTAACAAGCTACCGGGAAAAGGATACATTGCTGGAATCCTGGCAAAATTTTATCGAGGAAAACTGATAAAAAAAAAAAAAAAAAAAAAAAAAAAAAAAAAAAAAAAAAAAATCACATCTGAGAAGCAATCTACAAAAGCTACGGGAAATGATAATACATTTATTGGAATCTTGTAAAATTTTTGAGTTACGAGGAAAATGTAAACAGAAAAAATACAAAAAAAAAAAAAAATTAAACATAATAAAAGAATTGACCTTATTTTTATTTTGGGGGTCGTGTGCTGGGACATAATTATTACTATTATTTATATATATATATTATTCATATATTATATATATAATATATATATATTATATATAGTATCTTATATATATAGTTATATATATATACTATATTTAATTTATATATCATCATATATACTTATAAATATTATTTGTAAAGGTATTACACGGCAATTTGGGGGCTCGAGCCGGCGGGGGGACAGAGAGGGGGACGTTCCATACCCCGTAGGGAGGGGGGAATTAGTAATACCCAGTAGTTCCCCGGAAGGCAGGGAGACCCCGACTCCTGCCATCGGGTTGGCGGTATACCCTTGGGGATATTCTTTAGTTAAACAAAACGCAAAAATTTAATAGAAGTCTATTTATTTTAAGAAGAGTAACCAATAAAAGGTCTCTAAATAGGCTCTTTAATTGATATTACTATATTTAAAAAAATGAATTGTTTTTATATTTTTTTTTTCATTTTCCTAACAAAAAAATTTTTACAGGATTTCAAAAATGTATTCCTTTTCGCCCTAGCTATTGTAGTGTTTGAGGAATATAATTTTTTTATGGCTTTTTTTTTTTTTTGTTTTTTTTTTTTACATTTCGCACCTAAAACGGACCAGCTTTCCAGAAATGTATTCCTTTTCACCGGTAAGCTGTTCGTAGTTTTTGAGATCAGTATTGTGGCTTGCTTCGTAGAGGCTGACCCCCAACCTAACCTAAACCTAACCTAACTTAACCTAAACCAAACCTGACCATGCTTACCTGACCTAAGCTAAATTATACCTAACATAGCCTAACCCAACCTAACCTTACCTAACCTAACTTAACCTAACCCTAGCTAAACTTAACCTAAACCCAACCTAACCTAACCAACCTAACCTAACCTATGTATTTAATAAGAAACATAACCTTACCAAAATTTAACCTATTAATAACGGTTAGGAATAAATTTTTCTGACTTAAAATAATTTTCAATAATTTCAACTTCAACTAAATATTTTTTAAAATTGTTCGAATTTATTATTAACAAACATTTTTTTTCATAATCAGGCTAGAGGGATCGGAATCGGAACCGGAACCGGAGCTCGGATGCTGAAAATCGGTAAATTACGATGAATCGGTTTCGGAAATAAAATCGCGGAGCCCGTAATCGCAGAATCGGTAAATTTTGACGGATCGCTGTCGAAACTCTCCTTATGTACCCCCTTGTACCTTTTACCTACAGTCACTTTAACATTATGTACGTCATATAGAACCATATCTAAGTTTGGCAATAAACATGGGGGCGGGTCATAGTAACAGGCACTCCCTTCGTTCACCCTCACGTTCCTTACTTGACACAACTTCTCATTTTTAAGTCCTGTCCTCACCTTACACTTACACTTACATATACACACCTCGTACAAGCTCTTAAGCTCTCACAAGTTCTTACAAGCTCTTACAAGTTCTTACAAGATCTTACAAGTTCTTACAAGATCTTACAAGTTCTTACAAGATCTTACAAGTTCTTACAAGCTCTTATAAGTTTGTCATTCTCCCCAAAATCTCCATAGTTCCCTCCTCTAGACATCCCCACCACCTGTCTCTTGGTACCAAATTCAAAGGCTTTTGTAAATCCACGAAGGCCACGGTCACCCCAACATTGAATTACCACGTCTTCTCTACAATCTGTCTTAAACTAAAGACTAGATCCGTTGTTCCCATATTCTTCCTGTATCCATGCTGATCCTCTCCCAACTTTGCTTCTATCCTCACTCTCAGTCTTCTCTCTATCATTCTTTTATATACCTTTACTATGTGATTTATCAGGGATATGCCCCTGTAATTTTCACAAATACCAGAATCTTCCTTTCCCTTATATATCGGCACGATTATTGTTCTTCCCCACTTCCCCCACTCTCCGGCACTTTCCTACTCCTCCAGCTCCTATCCAGTAGCTTTAGTATATTCCTCTTTGTTTAGGACCCCTCCTCTCTCACCGCTCAATAATAATAATAATAATAATAATAATAATAATAATAATAATAATAATAATAATAATAATAATAATAATAATAATAATAATAATAATAATAATAATAATAATAATAATAATAGGTTTAAAACTCATATTAAATAGTTATTATAATATTTCTCTTTTTTTCCATCAAATAAGTGATGGCTTTTGGAACACTGCACACACATAGGCTATCTACCCGGTCGTGAGCTGAAACCGGTTCACATCGGTTCACGTGAACCGATAGTTAAATTATTTTCAGGAAAGCGTACCGGCAATTAATTTTTATTACTAATTTGAGAACCGATTTGTTAAAAATTTTGGGGGGGAACCGAAGCGGAAATTATTTTTGTTTTCAGCCGGAGCCACATATTTTAAAATGATGGAGCCGGAGCCGGAGCCGGAGCCGGAGGTGTAACCGGCAAAAAAAATTGCCAACTCAGTGGCCCAGTATATATAAAAAAAATACTTAAAAAAAATTACACAAAAAATACTAAAAAAATGCACCAAATAAATAGTAACTTCTGGAACACCCTGTATTAAATAAATAGTAACTTCTGGGGACACCCTGTATCGTGATATCAAAGTTTCTGCTACTTGCTTCCCGACAATCCCTCATGAGAACTCGCTTTAAAAAATAAAAAAAAGAAAAAAAAAGAAAAAAATAATAAACTAGGATAATGAAACCAAAAAATTACAAAACGGAAGTTGTGAAGGTCACAATAATTTTTATTATTATTAATTTTTTAAATATGAATTTCTTTTTTGTTATAATTATGATATGACGTCATTGTTTTCAGGAGTCGAAAATAAAAATAATTTTCGGTTTGGAGGAAGATTCTATTATATATAATAACTTCAATTTTTTTTTTCAAAACTTCAGGAAGTTGTCGTGGGTTTCCATTAGCAGAATATTATACAATGGAGATTAAGATATTTTTTTTTTCAAGGACTGGGATTCTACTACTCTGTTTTTTTTTCTTCTAGGACTGGGATTCTACAAGGGGTTCCACAGCCTGCTCTGTTCTTTTTTATTAGGACTGGGATTCCACATAGGGTTCCACTTTCTCCTCCGTTTTTTTTTCTTCTAGGACTGTGATTCAACAAGGGGTTCCACTGCCCCCTCTGTTTTTTCTATTAGGACTGGGATTCCACATGGGGTTCCACTTCCCCCCCTCTGTTTTTTTCTTTTAGGACTGTGATTCTCCAAGGGGTTCCATTGCACCCTCTGCATTTTTTAGGGATTGGATTTCTTCAGGTGGTTCCACTACCCCCCTGTTTTTTTCTTCAATTACCGGGTTTTCTCAGGGTTATATCTTCCCCCTCTGTTACACTTCGTATGAACTCAAATACCAACGACTTTATCAATAAAAATATGCAAAAACTTCGACATATTAACCTGGTATCTGTAAATACTAGTGAGCTCGATTTATTTACACTCTCATTACCTTCTCTGTGGTATATATATATATAATATATATATATACTAAACATATATATATATATATATATTATATATATATATATAATATATAATATTATATATATATATATATATATATTATAAATATATATATAATATATATATATATATCAGCGGCGACTCCAGCAACTTTACTACTCTCTCCTCTCTCTCTCTTCTCTTCTCTTCTCTCTCTTATATTATATATATACTATATATATATATATATATATTATATATTATATATAATTATATATATATATATATATATATATATTATATATATATATATATATATTCGTTTAAAATAAAGTTTAAAATAAATAAAGTACATAGTTTTCTCCCTATTTTTACATTAAAGAGAATGGACAACTTTAAAAAGTTGCCAAGGCACATTTAACAAATTCTATAGGAAAAATTCTCACGTACGCAATCTCCGCTATTCGATTTGGGCACGAATTGCCTCATTTTTTATGGATTGAAAAATAGCACCCGTGGAATACCACCTCCCTAACTCTAACCAACCTTTTGCTCTTGTCTTGAGACACAGATGCTAAGAATTCATCCTCATACTCGTTTAATATATCCACTATAACTATATTTCCATAGATTTCCGTCTGAAAGGTGGGTATGTGCCTATGTAAAACATAAAACGTCTGTAACCACGTCTCGAGAAATCTGAATCTCCTAACTTCGGTGTTTTGTGGTTTTTATATGGCTTAAAATCTTTCTTCCTTCTACTACATTAATCTTGTGTTTCTGCTATGCTTCCTAACAGAACAGATTTTCACCCCTTTTTTGAAATTCTTATTTCTCCGAGACGTTATACTTCTCATCCAATACTGAGGTCTCTATTTAGGGGATTTTCAATGTACACAAACACTGATGGTTGGGTCCTCTTTTACTGATTTAGGTGGGGAGAAGGCCGAATCATTTAGCATTCTCAACGATCTGGAGCAACTAATTAAGGAAACTACAAATTCTTTAATCGAACCAATTCTTGAACACACCTGAACCTATTTTTCACCACTAGTCTTTCTCTCTATAAATACACCACCTTCGCTCCTATTGGAAAATCTGACCACAACCTTATATCTTCTTAATTTTTAATACTTTCTCTCCAACAGCTCCACCTTCCTTACGCTTTTTTTCTGGCACTTTGATAGGCCGATTGGGGGGCTTGCGTCCTTTCTACGCTAACTATAATTGATTATAGTTTTGACTCTGGTAACGCTTCGGCTTCTGCGATAAGGTGGGAGCTGTAATCGTTGATGGGATGAGCAGGTTCATTCCTTCTTCGACTAAATCTTTCTCTCCACATAATCCATGGTTCGATCGTGCTTGTTCTCTGGCCATTCAGGCCAAAGACAGTGCGTATCGGGGGTGGAAAAATTCTCGTTCTCCCATCACTTGCTAATTTTCATTCAGCTCGAAAAACAACTCTTCGACGAGCAAAGCGGGCTTTCATCAAACGAAAGTGTGCTAACCTCCTTGGTTCTCCTACTGACAAATCTTTCTGGCCTTTTTCCAAAAACATCTCAAACAACTTCTGTAAATCTGCCTTTCCTCCTCTTATACGATATGATGGTTCTGTTGCTAACCCTCCAACTGAAAAGACCAATCTCTTCGGCCTCCTATTTTCCTCTAACTAATCCTTGGACGATTCTGGCATTCCTCTTCCTCCTCTTTCTCCTCCATGTCCTTGTATGAATTTGCCTGTGATTACATCTGATCGGTGCATGGGCTCCTGAAATCTATGAACGTTAGGAAGGCAGGTGGCCCGGATGGCATTCCTCCCAGAGTTTTGAGGGAGTGTGCTTCCATGCTGGCCCCTCCCCTCGTTCAACTATATTCTCTCTGTCTCAATACTAACACTTTCCCTATTTCCCTATGCCCAACCTATTCCGAAAAAAGGAAGCAACTCTGATCCTTCTAACTATCACCCTATAGCTCTCACTTGTATTCTATCTAAGATCTCTGGAACCTATCTCAACTCTCATTTCTTAGATCATCTGGAATCTCATTCACTTCTTTCCGATCTCCAGTATGTCTTTCGGCACTCAAGGTCTACTGACGATATCCTATAATATCTTACTGATTTATGATTTTCCGCCCTTAGGAACTACGGAGAGACTGCGTGGTGGCGGTTGACATATCCAAAGCATTTGACGGGGTATAGCACGTGTCACTGCTGTTCAAGATCCCCTCCTTTTTTTCTTCCTCCTTCTCTTTGCTTACATATAGCTAATTTTCTTTCAAATTGCTCAATATCGGCTGTTGTTGAAGGGGTGACTTCTTCTTCCTTTTCTGTCAACAGTGGGGTTCTACTAGCCGAGAATTGTTAATTCAGGGTTATGTCTTATCTCATTCTTTATTCCTACTTTTCATTAATGATCTTCTCACCTGTACATCTAACTCTATCCACTCATATGCCGATGACTCGACCCTTCATTCTTCAACTCATTTCAATTCTGCCTCCTTCTTTACTTCTAGAATTGCTCTCGTCTTAATCTTTCCAATCTTTTCTCGCTTGATCTGGATAGAATTTCCGATTGCGGTCGTCTCAACCTTGGGAAATTCAATCTTTAAAAAAACAACTTCTACAAATCTCCCTCGCTAAGACACTTCTAATTTTCCTATCTCTTTCGACAGTTCTCTAGTCTCTCCTGTTGACAATATAAACATCCTTGGCCTTAACATAGACAAAAAAATGTCTTGGAAACCTCACATCACAACGGTTGTATGGGCGGCCTCAAACAAACTAGGAGTCCTGTCTAGACTACGAGACTTTTTTTCCTGTTCTCAGTTACTCCATCTATACAAGGGCCTCACGCCCTTATATGGAGTACTTGCTATTCATATCTGGGGGGGGCTCTGGTTTCATCCGGCTTTGGATAGGGTCGGTCAAAGGCCAAAAAGGCTTATTAAACTGTTCTGTACTTTCCAGTTCACTTGACCCTCTATCTTTTCGGCGCGATATTAGTGCTTTATCTCTTTTCTATAGGTACCGCAGCGGCAGGTGCTCGAAGGAACTTATCACTCGCGTACCCCACCTTTACGTCACCCTCGTAGCACAAGGGGTGCTGTGTCAGTACATGAGTTTTGTGCTGATATTGGTAACTCCAGGCTAGTTCGCTGCGGTTGCTTCCTTCTTTCCTGCCACTCTGTTCTGTGGATATCTCTCCATTTTCTGTATTTCCTGCTGAATTTAATCTATTTCCCGCTTCAAAGCATGCGTCTGTGCTCTCTGCGTAATTTGCCGTTAGTTGTTGATCTAAGGTGTTCAACACCCCTCCTTAATTAGGGTTCTGCCCGTTAGTGGTGGTGACAACTGTAAAAAAAAAATGTAATAGCGATGATCCCTACTTTTTGTTTCAATCTTTGCATAATATTTTATATTTATTATGTAATTATTTTTATTCATTTGAGCATTTTTGGAAAAAAAAAAAAAGTGAATTTTATCGTTGCATTTGATATTTGTAAAGCGATTGATCGTTAAGCACCGAGTAGCAACAAGTGAGGAGTCGCCTCTGATATACTATATATATATATATATATATATATATATATATATATAGTATATATTATATAGTATATAAATATATTATCAGAAAAAAAAATATTATATATATATATATTATATATATATATATTATATAATCACCTCTGGTGGGAATGGCGACAGGCCCAAGATGAATCCATTACAGTTAGGAAGTTCCAATCAAAATGGCCAACATGAACTTATACACCACTTTTAAAAGTGCTTTAAGTTACATGAAGTGGGCTAAAAAGAAGAGGAAATATGTTCCAGGCTTTAAAAGTAGTGTATCTGTAAGAATGAGCATAGCGGTTAAGTCTAGGTCAGAGAGTTAGACTGAAAGAGGATGAAAGTGTG
>JABUQX010075612.1:30000-61981 GCA_015478945.1 Trachelipus rathkii
TTCTTCTTCATCCGGTCCTAGAATAGGTCAAAATCTCGTAAAGTGAGTACGACCTGATTATGTTTCTAACAACAGTTGCTATAGAGCGTAGAGTCACAGGGAAGGAAATAAAAAAGGATACGGAGTCATAGATACAATATGGAAGAAAGCTGAAAAATTATAGCGATGTGCCATCATCCACTGAAAGCTTTTCATATTTCCAGGGACGCATCAAAATGCTGGAATGTAGATAATCAAAGAGAAGGAAAGATCACAGAGGGATTAGTCCAAATGGTCGACACATCAAAAAAATTTCCCCTACAGCCCGCCGCAGGCGTTAGGTTAGGTTAGGTTAGGTTAAGTTAAGTTAAGTTAAGTTAAGTTAAGCTAAGTTAAGTTAAGTTAAGTTAAGTTAAGTTAAGTTAAGTTAAGTTAAGTTAAGTTAAGTTAAGTTAAGTTAGGTTAAGTTAAGTTAAGTTAAGTTAGGTTAGGTCAAGTTTGTTAAATTCGTTAGAGAAACTAAATTTTTTACAGATGTCGATCTTTTGGCCTGTCTATCATTTTTCCTGGCGACAATTTGGGACTAGCTTCGATCACAGTGGAACATTACTTACAAAAGTCATACTCTGACTATGTGAGAAAAGATTGGAAGATTTAAAATATTTCCAAATTATCCTGTTAGGGATAGATTAAAAAATGCTTATAACAGGTATTTAAACTATATGGCTATATAGTTTAAGGGCTTGGAGAGGCTCCAACTTTTAAAGGCACAAGGTTTAAGTGAGCGTGAAGCTTTCAGACGGAGGAAAAGGTGAAAATTGACAGGCAGAGATCAAACAGATACTTAGGCATCTTATCAAGCTATAAAGTACAAGTTTTGAGAACCATAGTAGTGATACTATCATGACCTTACTCTTTGACCACAGCGTGAGTTGAAATCATATCTTCAGATGAAATTACGACGTAGGGTAGGTCGACCCACCAGGTGCGGTGCTGTGCTGTGCGGTGCGGTGTGATGCGCTCATTTTGGTGCGGTGCGGTGCTGCACACAATTCCAGTGTCCTGGTGCGATGCGGTGCGGTGGGACAAAAAATACGACTTTTGCTGCATGCGGTGCTTGGTGTTCTCACTCTGGTGCGGTGCGGTGCGGTGCGGTGCGCAAAATTCCGGCGCTCAGCCAACCCTATTGCGACGGTATAGGTATAATTGATCTGGAGGGAGAAAAGGAGAAATAATAGACCAGATTCATCTAAAAGGGAGTTAGAGAAAAATATTTTTATCTAAGAACTATCTAAATATTTATCTAAATATTTTTATCTAAGAACTATCTAAATACTTATCTAAATATTTTTATCTAAAATCAAGCTTTAGCATAATGGTAAAAAATTTGATAAACCTACTGAAGAAACAAGAATAGCAAAAAATAGCAAAAAAAATAGCAAAAATTTGCAAAAAAATAGCAAAAAAATAGCTAAAATTGTAAAAAATAGCAAAAAAATAGCAAAAACAAAAAAAAGCAAAAAATATTTTAAAAAAAATAGCTAAAAAATGGCAAAAAAAAAAATAGCAAAAATTACGAAAAAAAATAGCAAAACCAAAACAAAAAATAGCAAAAAAAAATAGCAAAAAATATGGAAAAAAATATTAATATGAAAGTTAAAGTTGACAATTTAATTAAGTATCCTAAGTAGAATGTAGTAATTACCTAGAGAAGTTCCTCTCTTAGAATAAGGCTATGCCCGTGAGGGAGTTGCGACTTTTATATATATATATATATATATATATATATATATATATATATTATATTATATATATATATATATATATATATATATATATATATATATATATATATATATATATATATATTATATAGAGATATTATTATAATATATATAGAATAATATTATTATTATATATATATATATATTATATATATATATATATCATATATATATTATATATTATAATATATAAAATATATATTATATATATATATATATTATATATATTATATATATTATATATATAAAGTGTTTTTTAAGAGAAAAATGATTTGAATTACAAATGAAAGATCCTTTGAAGTCTCAATAAAAAAGGGTCTTTGAGAAAAAATATCTTGAAAGAAAATTTATCGTCAAATTGATAAGAGAAAGATACAGATGATAGCAAGCTTGTGAAATCGGAATTAGTTTGAAAATCGCTTGCTTATAAGTAGATGGAATCGGAATCAAATGATTTTCAGTTGTAGGAATCAGAATTGGAATCAGGTTATATTTAGTTGTAGGAATCTGAATCTGAATAGGAAATTCGCAATGGTCGGAATCGTGGCCGGAGTCGGATTATACTATTAAATACTATAACATAGATAGTGAATATAGACCAGAGTTCTGGAGTCACTTCTTTACTTCCAACTCTGATTCCAACTTTAACCCCCTACTACTATACCGGCTCTAATTTTGAGTATGACTCTCACTCCAAACTACTGACCATGGTTGAGAAATATCTAACTGCGAATTTGACCCACGTTTTGATTCAAACTCCGACTTTGGTTCCAACTCCGACTCCAAACTATTGTCCGGGTCTGAAATATGTTCAACTGCGAATTTGGGGTCCACTTCAACGAGTTATATATACCACATATGGTTTAACTCTGAGTTCTATGACTTGAATATCCATTACTAACTATATTTCTAACTCTGATTGTATTCGAACCAGTTTGAGTTTCCTGTTATTATATGAACTGTCGATTTTGAAATAGTAAGGTCCATATGTGCGAGGCAGGTGTCCTTACGTATAGGATAGTATATCTCATCAATCATACGTGACGTGTACCTAGGTGCATATATAAATTTCTATAAATGACGTACTCATATATTCAGCACACTCATAAGGTGGATTTAGTATCCATGTTTAGCACTTGATATTATATGAATCGTTATGAAATAGATTTCAAAAGACAACAAGGATACGGTACTTCTTAGACATAATATATATAGTTACTATAATGTTTTTTTTTTCTTTTTAATTTATTTTTAACTCTTATCGTTATCATTATTTTAATATTCACTCCATTATCACGTGTTTATTACTTATACTCTCAAATCATTCCTATTATACATCAATTTATTATACTAAGCTATACGCTAGTCATAGTATACTACATTTTTATTACGTAATTATTACGATTATGATGTTTTGAAAAGCCATATTACCTCGAGGACTTCCACATCTAACTATAATATATACCTTCCTTGAGTTAATTATTATCATATATTTAGGCTCTAATTATCTCATCAGTGTAATTAGTGGTGAGATTAAACATTTATTGAATCTTTTTTAAATCAATCTAAATTAAATATGAATTATATTTTTAAATTATAATATAAAATAAAATAATAAAAATTATTAGATTAAATTTTACTATATTATATATAATATTATATTAGACTTAATTAATATATAAAATGAAACTAATAAATAAACCTTTTAATAAATATATTTTATATATATAATTTATTATATTATATTTTATTATAATATTTATATATATAATATATTATATTAATATATATATAGATATATTACTATATATATTATATTATATATATACTATATATTATATTATATTTATTATAATATATAATTATAATATATAGTATATATATTAATTTTTAATATTAGTTTTCTATTTATTTAAATTATATTTAATATATAACATATTAAATAAATAGTAATAATTTAGAATATATAAATAATATAACAAAACTAATGTTACAAAGTATTAATAGTTTAATTTATATTATAGTATTATATAATAATATTAATAATTAATAAATTGATATAAAATTATATTATACTATATAATAATAATTAAGTTATTAATATTATATATTAATATTATAATTTTATATAATAAATATATGAATTATATATATTAATCTATATCATATTAGATTATATATTATATATTATAAATTTATATATATTATATTATGATAAATTTTATAAGCTAAATAAATATTAACTATTTATTAAATTATTAGTATTTTTAAATAATTTATAATGATATTCATAATATTATTAATATAATATATGATAATTATTATATATTATATAATTATTAATATATATAATTATAAATGTATTATATAAATAAATAATATGTAATTATAAATATATTATAATATATTATATTAATATTATATAATAATATATATTTATTAATATATATATATTAATAGATTATATTATATCTTTAATTATAATAATATTATAATAATATATTAAATATTAATTATATATATTAATATATATAATTTATGAATTAATATATATAATATATATATATAATTTATAAATAATCATATATATATTAATAATTATATATATAATATATAATTATATTAATATTAATATTATACAAGTATAAAATAAATATAATATTAAGTCATATATTAATAGATTATATAATTATATAATATTATATATTCTATAATTATTGATAATATTATTAAATTATTTATATAATTATATAAATTTAATTTAAATTTACTATAATATATCTAATAATATAATATAATATTATATATAATTATATAATATTATAATTATTATATATATGTATATATGATTAATAATAGATAAATATATCATTAATATAATTAATAATATATATTAATAATATATTATAATTAATAAAGTTATTTCACCTTTATATGTGAACTTGATATTTAACGTATTAGTAGTAATATTATAGAGTCATTAGTACATTAGTGGAATGAGTAGGAATATAATTAAAATTATATCTATGACATAATATGCACTCGTTCGAGAGAAGCTTATTAAATATAGTGAGGAAATATACTTAAAAAGTTATCTTACTAGGTAGATCAAATATGATTCCTCTTTTTACTTTCAATACTTGGTAGCTGATAAGTATAAGTGAGTATGCGTCACAAATAAATTATTCTAGTTTTCAGAATAGATTGAGAGTGAGTAAGAATGATTCGTGGTGAGTATAGATCATTTAAATTTTAGCAATTAAGTGATGTCATGGAAGTACGAACCTAACTACACTCATACCACAATGCACTACTCTCGGTAATCACTATCAAGTGGATCTTCTTTTCACCCACTTATCAAAGAACAATATGGGGATCGATTAAAGGAGGTAACATTCTTTCTAAAATTAGTGTGGGTGGAGAATATGTTATCTGGGGGAAAAGTTTCGTTCTTGATACAAATATTTCTATCACTTCGATACCTTGATGTATATCAAAATAATTTCATAGCTTTATGAGATAAAGCTCAGCATATAATCTCAATAATTTTCTCTATAGTATATTTACTCACTCGATATTCTCTACTGAAGTGAGTATGATTATTATAATGGATTGAAATTATGATGGGCGATAGCATATTATGGAGTGTTATAAGATTAAGAATATTTAATTGAAAATTTATATATTATGAGGAGTGAAATGCCCTATAGACCTGTATAATTGAATATATATGATGAACAAGAAAGATTTGCAAGTCTAAAATTAGTATATAATTATGTTTTAAAACAAAATATAGAAAGTTGATTAAATTAGGATTTATCTTGTCAATAAGTATTTTAATTGAAGAGAAGGACATGTGAGAGTAAGGAAAGAAGTTAAAATATTTAGTAATTTAGATATTATTAATTTTTTTTACATTTAATATACTTAATTTATTATGGCATTAATATAAGAAACCGATTATAAAGTCAAATTATAATTTTATTAATAGTACTATTATATATATAATATAATATAACTAATGTAATCTATAATAATAATATATAATATGTTTAAAAGTAAACCTATTATTTGTTGATTAAGTCGCAACATTATTTTAAATAATGGAAACTCGTGCTAAGAATAGAACTCCACTCATTGGTAATAAAGTAAAGCTAGATTAACAGAATACAGATAATTGAGACAGAGAATATATTAGGTAATATATATATGTAGTATACTATTAATACGTCACAGAATATTAAGCGGTAAGGTTTGGATGGTCTTGAATTAGCGCTTGCCATATAGTAGGTAAGCGTACTATAGCGGACTTTATCAGTCTTATTTCTCAGGTGCGTATATATTTAGAGTATGTGCGCTAGCGGATCTTAATCCACTCACTAAATATGACGGGGTGCCCTATAACTACTCTTGATTAAATATATTAATTTAAATTAAATTGTTAAATTTATAAATTTTAAATTATAAATTAATACATTATATATATAAATATATATATAGTATATATAAATAGATTTTAATATTTATAATATAGTATAAGAATAGGAATAAATATAATTACAAGTTTTAATTAATATAAGTATAGTATAGTGAATAAAAATTTGTATGTGCGAGTATGTTTGGTTAATTTTCTTAATATGTGAGTCTGAGATGTATGTATATAAAAAAATTAATTGAGTAATAATAATTAAATAAAAATTAAAGTTGAAACATGCCTTAATATAATAAGGCATCATATACTTTAGGTAAATAAAAATAAAACAATTAATAAAATTATTAAATTATAGAATATATATAAATATATTAATAATAATTCTATCTTAATTATCTAATATATCAATACTTATAATATATCTATTTAATTATAAATAATATATAATAATAAATATAATACTAATAATTATGAAATTAAATTAATTATATAATAATAATAAATAAATTAATAATAAAATTTTCTAAACTTTTCTCTACTAGTATTAATAAATAGGAATTTTTTTTATGGGGGGAGTATATATTATAAATATAGTATAAACATTATTTAAAATGTAATTATGAATCAGAACAATAAAAAATTACAAACAATATTTTATAATATAAGATGTTTTATATTATACAAATTATTAAGTATATATATTAATTTAATATAATATATATTATTTAATTATAAAATTAATATTAATAAAAATAATATTAAATGTATATAATATGGAATAAATTATGATTAAATAATTATTTAAAATTCTTTGATATGATATAATAAAACACATTTTATATATAATATATTAATAATAATTATATTTATATTATTTAAATAATATATAATTTTATATAATAAATTAATTTATAATTAATATAATATTAAATTAATTTATAATAAATAATATTTATTATTATAAATAAATTATTTGTAGGTTTAATATAATATATATATTAATATCTATAAATATTAATAATTATTATATAAATATAATTTAAGGTATTTTCGATGTTCTAATATAAAAGTAATATAACCTAAATTAAGTAAATAGTAGTGACCTACATAGTATGCTCCAATATAAATATTTATTTAAAGAGACTAATAATTTTAAGAAGCTACTAATGAGTCTTAGACATACTCTGAAGAAATTATATATATTCTCCTCTTATTTACTCATATTTTAATTTGTAAACAGCTCATAACTTAAGATTCAGTTTTAGGCCTTTATCACCCTTTATAGAGTATAGGTATAACGCATTATTTAATAGCTATACATATATTTTTACAAGGTACATGTAAATATATGTTACATATAACTATTAGAAAATATCATTATGTCGATAGATGAAAAAATATTTGCTTCCATCTCAATTTCTATAATTTCTTGACATCATATATTAATATACATTTTATAGAATAATTAATAATTCTCGATAGATGGAAAAAATATTTGCTTCCACCTCAATAGAATTTAAGGAATATAATTAGATTATTTTAACTCACAGTTGAAAAAAAAAGTCAGTAGAAAAGAATAAGAAATCATAGGCTGCAAAATTTTTACATCAAACAACCGACATTGGTTTTGGACGTATACAAACATTGGTATGTATTCCTGCAGAATTTCATGACGTATTAAGGGAATGAGGACATTGTAGCATAAAATAAGAATATTCTATATTTACCTTTAATGGAATGAACCGGGATCTAAATGCTATGTAATATGTTTACAATAAAATTTAGTATGATTATTAAAGTTATATATAATTGGTGTCTTAATTAAATAGATAATCATATAATACCTTATATTTTATATTTATGTTATAATATATATAATATAAAGTTTTATTATTAATTTAGGGGTTTTATAATTTTGATTATAATAAGAATTTTAGGTATTATATTTATTTATATTTAAACATATATATATTGCCGCCTAACTAAATTAAAGGTTTATATATAGTTAGTTAAACGTGAATATAAAGTATATTAATTATTATGTACAAATCTTTTGAATTTTTTGACCGGTATTTTTATCCTTATTGGGTAAGGTTTGTTCTGAGGCCTCTAATACAAGCCAATTAGAGCTTAAGAATATTCAAACTGTGTATAAAATGTATTTTTAAGGGTCCCACTATTCACCAACTTTCATATTAATAAAGATTAAATTTTTTCATATTTATATATATAATAATATAATATATATATATATATTATATTTATTATATATAATTATATAATAATATATATAATATATATTACTTAATAATAATATAATATATATATAATTTTAATTAATATATAGATAAATTAAAATATTAATAGTCTTTTATTAATTAATATATTATATAATAAATATATTATATAAATAAATATATATATTATATTATATATCTATATTTAATATATAATTATATATACTTAATATTATATATATATATATTATATATATATAAATATTATATATATTATATATATATAATAATTACTATTATATATTTACTATTATATATATATATTATATATATATATATATATATATATATATTATATATATTATATATAATATTATATAATAATATATATATATGATATCATAATATATATTATATAATATATATTATATATATATAATATATTAATATTATATATATATATGTTATTAATTATATAATATATAAATATATTATATATATATTAATATTATATAATATTATAAATATGATATATATATATATATATATATATTATACTATATATATATATACTATATATATATAGTAATATATAATATATTTTATATATATATATTAATATCTAATATTAATATATATTATTATATATATATATATCTATCTTATATTATATATATATTCATATATAATATATATATATAATAATATATATAAATATACTATTTATAATATATTTATATTATCATATATAATATTAATATATATATATATATTAAATATATATATATATATATAATATATCTATCTAATATATATATATCTATATTATATATTATATTATTAAATTATATATATATATTATAATATATTAATAATATTATATAAATATATAATATATATATATATTTAATATATATATATTATATTATTATTAATATATATTAATTTAATATTATATATATATTATATATATATATATATATATATTATATTCATTTAATATATATAAATATTAATTATTAATATATATCATTTATAATATAAGTTCTACACCTCACGGGCATAGCCCTATTTCCAACGGAGGTGAAAACTTACTCTAGGTAAATTATATTACTATCTTAACACTACGAAGGATCCGGTAAATATAGTGCATTTATATATACCGAACCCTCGACTTTTGTTCAAAGCATAAATAATATAAATATATTCTATATATATTATATATCCTTAATAATATTATATTATATATATATATATATATATAATATATAATATACTATAATATATTATATTATTTTTGTTAAATATTAATATATTTATTAATATATAATATATTTTATATAATATATTATAATATATATTAATATATATTATATTATATAATAACTATATTATAATTATCTATATTAACTATATTATATTATAAATATATAATATATTATATATATTAAATATTAATATATATCATATATATTACTATATATATATATATTAATTAATATATCTATATATTAATATATATATATATATATATTAATATTATATTAATATTATATCTATATTATATATATATAATAATTATATAAATTTTATTAAATATATATATATATATATATATTAATATTATTACTATATAATATATAATTTAATTTAATATAAATATAGTTTAATATAATTTTATATACTTCATATTTATTATATATTAATATATATCATAATTTTTATATATTAAATATATATTATATATTAATATATTATATATATATATATATTAATATTTAATATATAGTAATATTATAATATATTATTTCAATAATATATATATATAATATTCTATATCTAATAAATTTATATATATTATATATACTATATTATTATCATAAATATATCTATATAATAATATCTAAATTTATATCTATTATTATTACTAATATTATATATATATATATAATTAATATATATTTATATATATAATATTATAATGACTATATCTATTAATATATATTATATATATAATATATATATAATTAATTATATAATTAATATATATAAATATATTATATATATATATATACTATATATATTATAATTATTAATATATTATATATAATATTAATATTATATTAATAATATATATATTATATATACTATATTAATTAATATATTAATATTAATATATTTAATAATTAATGTATTATATATAATTAATATTATATATTCAATATATATTAAAAGGATTCACATTATAGTGAACAAGGAATGCAATTATATCCCTAAAGATTTAAGGAATAATAGATTATTAAACTCTAAAAAAAATGTTAAAGATTATTAGGAATGGCCTCATATTTTTTTTTAATAAAACTCTGATTGGATTCTTTCGGAGTTCAAATGAGTGTATTTATTTATAAATCACAATTCTTTACCAGTTTACCAGTTGTGTTAAAGAAATTATAGTTTTATGGATTGATTTTAATATTAGAATTTTATCGATTGTTATTATTTAAAATATAGATTTAATAATATTATATATGGGTCTATTTATCAGTAATATATATATTTTATTTTTTTTTATTATGTTATTAGTTCTTATATGGGGTTTATTTTGCTTAAGTAGAATTAGATTGAGTTATATTATTATATAATACCTTATTTAATTGCTGTTAATATAATTAGGTTTGTTGTGGTTATTTGAGTAATTTTGTCTCTGATTTTTGGCGGTATTTTTATCCTTATTGGGTAAGGTTTGTTCTGAGGCCTCTAATACCGTGTGGGCTTGATTCAAAATTTCAGAAAGAGATTTAATTTTCAAAATGAGCGATATTTAAGGGTTACCAATTCCACCTACTCTTTCCGAACAAACTACTTTTCTGTATGATAATTATATATGAATGAGGTAATGTATTTGAAATCAAGCATAATAAGAATATTGAAAATATGAGAAAACTCAACTTATCTATCTCACTCGATGCCAGGTCAAATTTGAGGTTATTATCAATGACAATAATTGTGTTTATGTATCCCGTAAAATTTAATCTTATTGCAATCAGATTTTTTATTTAGCATAATGTTCATTTATAGCCTTATTTAATGGTAAATGATATATTTTATACAAAATTATATACAGTATTCTTTTGTCCTACTTGCGCTGCATTGTGCAAAAATGAAGTCTATCATTGGGGATGCAAGTGAAATTATTATGGAGTTTATTTTTTAATTTTTTGCGTTATGGTCATATACTTGTAAACAATTTTCACCGCAGTGCCTTTGAGGTCACTATCTCCTAATATGTAAAAGAAAATTTACTTAAAATAGTCGCTAAAACCTATTAGAAACTTCGTAACGCTAAAAATTTTATCAAACACTCATTTACCAACTGTATAGAATCGAAATCAGAAATAATGATTATACTTATCAGCATAATGGTATATTGTTATTTTTTAAAGGTAATAATTATTTAATAATATATATATACGGTTAATCACTTCCTCTTTAAGTAATCCGGTACCTTCATATAATATATGATAAGCTAATGTGTAATAAAAACTAGGAGCTTGATAACTGGATTATATAAAGTATCATAATTAATATTATATTTATTTATATAATTATATCTGTTGATTACCTATATCATAGTACAGTATATATATACAGATAAGATGTATTAGTTGACACAGAAGCCATAATTTGTGTAATATAGTAACTGTACTAATGTATTAGTTAACTAAATATATTTATAATATATATTTATATTATTATATATAATTATATATATATATATTATATATTATATATTATATATATATTAATATATTATATTTTATATATATCATCTATAAATATATATATATAATATATATAAATATAATATAATATATTAATTAAATATATTATATATATATATATATATATATTATAATTAATACTAATAATAATAATACTATTATTATATATTATATATATTTTATATTATATTATAATATTATCATATATTCATATATATAATATATATTAATATATACATATCATAATAATATTATACATAATAATTTCTATATATATCTATATTATATTATATAATTATATATATTATATAATATATATATATATTTATATATATATTAATAATATAATAATATAAATTTATATATATTAATATATATATCTATATATATATATATATATATATATATGTATATTAATATATTATATATTATATATATAATATATTATATATATATATAATATAAAATATTAAATATATATATACTTCTATATAATATATATATATATAATATATTATAATATATATATTATATATATATTTATTAATAATATTATTATATATATATATAATATTATATATATACTTATATAAATTTCATTATAATTAATATATATATTATATATATATATATATTATATTATATATATATATATTAATTATATATATATATATATATATATATATATATATAATTATTATTATTTATTAAAAAAAAATATATTACATATTAAAATCTATTAATATATATTAATTATATATATAATAATTATATATATTATTATCTATTAATATATAATATATATATATATATATATTTATATATATTAATAATATATCTATATTATATATATATATCAGTATTATCATATTAAATATTATACTTATATAATATTATATATATATATATATATATATATATATTATATATTTATTAATTATACTTAATATATATTATAATTATATATATATATTAATATATATATTAGATATATATAATATATTATTATATATATTAATAATATATATATATATATATATATATATATTTATAATATTATATCCTACATATTTCTCTCAACTTTTTTATTTACATTAAAAATTTTATATATATTCTTTTTAAGTATTTTTAATTATATAATTAAATATATCTTAATATATATTTATTATAATAAATATTATATATTAATTATATATATATTATATATATATAATTATATATATGATACATATATTATAATATATATATATATTATATATCTATAACCATTCATCATTCATTATCACATCTCAACATTAAATTAATTAATTTACATCCCTATATAAGTATTTAAAAGGAATTAATCAGATTATTAAACTTTTAAAAAACAATGTTAAAAAGATATATTATTAAGTAGTATATAATACTAGGCCTATCTATCATTTATATAAAACACTAGTCAATTGTTTCGGAGTTCAAGTAGTTTTTTATAATTATAAATTGCTCTACTAATATTATTAATTTATAATATATCATTTATTATATATATATATATGATGGTTATTTCAGTAAATATAGAATTCTAATTAATATTTTTAATTGGGATGTATTTTGTATATATTTATAATACGATCTATTGTTATATATTATTACAAGTGTAAGGGAACTTCGATGAGTATCTCATTTAGTATATATTTAAATTTATTATAATTTTTTTATATGTTTTAACTAGTATCCTTATTTTATTAGGGGTGTGAGTTATTAATTATGATTTTATATATGATTATGGTTATATATATTTATTAAATAAACCTAATTAATAAATATATAGTTATAATATATAATTATAGTGTTCTATCTTGGCACATCCTTGGTTTAATTTTAGAGTTCACTGTTAGTTTACTCTGATTTATTTCGTTTATATATATTTATATCTCTTATTGGTGATTTAAGTGAGTTTGTTCTCTCTATAATGAGTACCTCTATATATAATATAGACCTACGTGAGCGGCTTTAGTCATATATAAATAATATTCTATAAATAGAAGTACTTTATAGGTCCATACATAAGTTAGATGTTAGACTTTTCATGAACTTATTATCATATATCATTATATATATAGTTAAATATATATTATTATTAACTTAATTAGTATATATATATTTATAATATATATATATATAATTTATATTATTTATAATATAATATTAATATTAATATCTATATATATATATATATTATATATATATATATATATTAATAATATATATTAATTATAATATATATATATTTATATATAATATATATAATATTATCTATATATATATATAATATATATATCTATATATATATATATATATATATATATATATATTATTATATTTAATATACTATATATTTATATATTAATTTATATATATATATATATATATATATATCTATATTAATAATATATATATATAGATTATATAATATTAATATGTATAATTATATATATATATATTTATTAATTATTTATAATAATATATATTATATATATATATAATTATTAATATATATATTAATATATACTATACTATATATATATAATATTTTATATATATAATATATATATATATATTAATATTATATATAATATTAATATATATAAATTAATATATTATATATTATATATGTATAATATTATATATATATATATATACTATATATATATATCTATTTAATATATAATTATATATATATTATATTATATCATATATATAATATATATATATATATATATATATATATTAATTATATATATATATAATATATATATATATCCATTAACTATATATTATATAATAATATATATATATTATATATTATATTATAATATATTATATAATATAATTAATATATATTATTAATATAAAATAAATATTATATAATTAAACAATAATAAATAATTATTATATCTATAATAAATATATATAAATAAATATTATATATAATAATAAATAATATATTACCTAATATATATTATATACTATAATTTTACTTATAATATATTATAATAATTATATATATATTATACTATATTATATATATATATAATATATATATATATATATATATATATTATATATAATTAATATATATAATATATAATTATATATTATATATTATATATATATATAAATATATTATTAATAATAATATAAATATATACATATTATATATATATTATATCAATATATATTATATATTATATATATTATATTATTATATAATATTACAATAAATATAGTATATATTATAATATAATATATATATATATATATAATATATTATAATTATATATTAATATATTAATATAAATAATATATATATATATATTAATTATATATATCATATATGGTATATATATATATATTATAATAATATAATATATAAATTATATAATATAATTATTAATATAAATTAATATTATATATATTAATTATATTATAAATATATATATCTATTAATATAAAATTATATATATCATATATTATATATATTAATAAATATATATATCTATAATATATAATTTATAATAATAAGATATATATAATAATATATATATCATTATTAATATATATTTAAATTTATATATATAAATATATTAATATACTATATAATTAATTATTAATATAATAGCTTATAAATATATAATGATATATATATATATATATATTATATATATTATTATATCTATTAAATATAATATATATATCAATCTGTATATATATATATATATATTTGATATATACTATATTAATATATTAATTTCATATATATTTTTAATATTAATTAATATAAAATTATATAATATAATAAATTTATATACTATAATATTATCTTATATATATATATATATATTATATATATATAATATTATATATTAATTATAGATTTCACAAGAAATAATTACATACATAGAAATATTTATCCTATTATTATTACAGTATATATTTTTTGGTACCATTATATATATAAATACATATTAAATTAATTTAATTATATCATTAATTATATATCATACATATAATATATATATATATATTATTAATAATTTATATATATATAAATAATTTATATATATATAATAATATATATATATATAGCTATTATATATTCATATATAATATATATATAATATATATATAATAAATTAATTAATTAATATATATATAAATTATAATTTAATATTATAATATCTAATATATTATATATATATTGATATATATCTATATAATATATATATATATTTATATATATATATATATTAATAATATATATTATTAATTACTATTATAATATATTATATATATATATATATAATATTAATATAATAATATATATATTCATATATATATATTAATATATATAAACTATATATACTAATATATATTATATATATATTATATTAATAATATATATATATTATATATATATATATATATTAAATAGGATCCATCTATATTAAGTTGACAAATCAATGAGAATTAGCTAAATTTTAATCCCTACCAAGATTTCCAGGAATAAAATATAGTAAATTATTAAACTCTATAATAAAAACATTGTTTAATAAGATTATTTAAAGTGAATGGCCTCATATTTAATTAAATAAAACTACGTTGGTTTCGGAGTTAATTCATAACGGTATTTAATTAAATCACAATTAGAGTGGTAATAGTGGTTATATGCTTATTTTAGTTTTAAAAAATGAGTCTTTTCTTTTTTTCCAATGAAGTAAAGATTTTGAAAAGTTTGAATATATAAATATATATTTGGTAATTTAATAGGTTTATAAAATAATTAAAATTTAACGATACGATATTTATGCTATATTTTTACGAATTAATAGATATTGATTTTATTTTATGTTATATTAGTTACCTTTAATCATTATTAGGGGTTTATTATTATTCGAGATTATATATTAAATTAGTAATATAAGTCTTAAATATTATTATATAAACAAATATGACACAGTATTATGCATTAGTATTTATATTAATTATAGTAGTATATTTGTTTGACATAATTAATATTATGTAATATTATAATATTTTTATTCTTACTTGACAATTTATATGGACTGGAATTTATATTATATATTTAATTACTTAATTATTTAGGTGATTTTAAGGTTTTATGTTTACATTGTAGGTTCCTATCTAATTACCTAGAGAGTTAGTGTGAGCTAACTATTTGTATAACTTCATAAATTTCATAAATAGTAAGTAATTATTTCTTAACTATAAACTTTTCAATATCAATCAATATATCTATCTATTAAATTCTACTATAGTGAAATAATACAACCTTTATTATTGAATATTCTTTGTGGTTGTTACTTTCATCCAGTCAATATAAAACGTGTATCAATATAAATTAAAGAAATAACAATATACTGGTCTTCACTTCATTTATGGAGTAAATTAGATAGGATAATGGATACGAAGCTATTGCCACTTGTGGAGACGCAAATAATTATAAGTTATATGTTAATAGTCTGGACTTTTTAATAATTTGAATAAAAGTATAATCGTTGAGTAAGCATTAATACTTTAAGCTTTTATTTAATTGATTTATAAAGTCATCAATATATATATTAAGTTATTACCTCATATTGAACACGTCTTATGCTACCAGGTAATTATATATTTAAAGACGAAATTCCAAAATCGATGCGGGCTGGAGTTTTATATTTTTATTCAATTATTATATAATTTTTATTGACTAGTTAATTTATAGAATATTTATTACTATTAGATAACATATATATTTTTCAAACTATATCATAGCAGTTAGTCCTATTATTAGATAATATAGCTAAATTAACTCAATAGTTATAAAATTGAAATATATTATTACTTATAAAATAGGTTACGTCATAAATATACTCATTGTAATAACTTATTCGAGTACTCAGGTAGCAATTTATTCAAAACCATTTCTCTAAAATTGATATCAATAGTAAATATATAACGATACATTTCTAATAAGATGTTACTTATAAGCTATGAAATTATTGAGTTATATAATATATATATTTTATATTAGTATACTTATAATTATCTACTTGAAATTTACTATACTGGTACTCCTCATTGAGGATGAGTAACCGTGGAACTATAGTGCTCAAGAGATAATTGTTATTCTAATTTTAAATCTAGTATAGGCTGAATAACTCATTATATGGATTTATATAATAATTTAATATTCTTCTCGTAATTACCTATTATGGTGATGGTATCAAGAGTTTGCCTCGGAGGTTTCCTAATATAATAATGAATAGTATATGTTTATGATTAATCAAAAAGAAAGTATATAATCATATATATACCTATCATATAATTAGAATAATTATGTACTAAGTTCTAATTATCTTAGATCAAATATAATATATATATATATTTTAATTAATTAAATATATTAATAAATATAAAATTATCTATAAGATAGCAGGGGATATCGTAAATATATTTTAATATATATATATATATGTATCTCCCATAATATTGATATGATTGTTAATACTATAATATATATATATACATATATTATATATATATATATATATTATAATATTAATATATATATATATTAATTATATCTTAATATATATATATTTATAACCTATATAATATATATATATTAATATATATATACTATTAATATCTATATTATAATAATATTAATATTAATATATATATATATCATAATATAATATCTATTATATATATATTATATTATCTATATATATCAATATATCATAATATAAATAATTATTAATTAATATTATATATATATATATATATATATATAATATATTAAATATATTTATAATTATATATACTATATATATATATATTATATATATTAATATTAATTAATATATATATACTTATATATATATTATATATATATATTACATATAATATATTATATATTATCATATATATATCATATTATATATATATATTAATATAATATATATTATATATATATCTATATATATAATATACTATACTCAATAAATATATTAATATATATATTATCAATTATTACTATCATATATATTATATATATATATATATATCTATTATATATATATTAATATAATTAATATATATATATATATATATTATATAATTATATATATTTAATATTATATAATATATTATATAATATTAATATTAATAGTATATCATTTATATATTATATATTATTTATATAATATATAATATATATAGTTATAATATATATTTATATATATATATAATATAATATTAATAATCATAATATTATTAATATATATTATAATATCATATATATAATTATATATATATTATATATATTAATATATATATTATATCATCTAATATTTAAATTGATATTTAATATTTTTTGAATGTATTTATTAATATAATAACAACATAATATATAAAGTCCTGTAAATTATATACTTATTTAATAGTTTTAATTTTAATAGTATATAGATGCAAATAAATTATATTAATATATTATACTAGTAATAAATAAATCCTTAATGCTCTAGAAGTAGTTATTATGGGGTTTTGGAATCTAAAATGGTTAATGACTACTTGGTACTTGACTTGACTTTTTGCACAAGTAATGATTGCCAGTGCCAATACTCACAAAATAAGAAGAAAGAGACCGTTAGGAGTAAGATTCAGAAAGAATCTCAAAAACTAAACAGTTCACTATTAATATAAATCATTGTTATTATCAAAAAATATCTCTATTAGGACATAGGGGGTGGCAAAAACCCTATTTAGCGCTGAGTATTTATCTAACCCATCCTATAATGAGTAAGAACTTTACATAAGTAGGAATACGGAGACTATTATCTAAATGAATGAAATTATACCCTTAAATTATACCTATAGCGCTACTCGATGTCGCTTATCTTAACAGTACGACAAACGTATTAACCGGTTGAGCGGAAAAATATCTAGCTCATACATACCATTATCTTTATTGTGAATTTTCTTATATTATAATGACAACTAATTATTCCCTATATGAGATAATATGTGTTATAATTGGACCTCATTTATATTGCATTGTTGATTACTATGACCTTAATTTATTATTATGTTCATATAATATTGCCTTTTTTTATATATTTAATTATATGTATAATTTTTTTAATTATTATATTATTAATTTGATAATAATTGGGATTAAAGGTTAATTTTTTGGATTAAATATTTATATTTTAACCGAGAACTTATAAAAGATATATTTTAACGTTAAATATAAAACCATAATTAATAATAATTAAGGCTTATTTAATAAAGCTTATTGTAACATAATTCTAGAAAATATATAATTTCATTAAATTAGGAAAGAAAATTTTTGATAGTATAATTAATTATGTCTATTGCAGATACAATTGGACTAATTCGGTTAACCTGGATATTAATAAGGGTAATAACTTTTTTATTATATCAATTTTATATTTATTTATTATATCTAATTATATCAATGATGATATTACTTCAATATAGTTTTTTACAACATTATTTCTGAGGAATACCTGAAGGTAAAAATATATAAACATTGAACCGAAAAACTTTAATAAATTTTTTCAATATAAAAAAAGAGTATTTGGCCTCCTAAATATTTATTATTTGGCCTCACACCGATACTTTCAAGCGAGGTGATTAAGACAGGATAATTAATACGTAGCTATATCCGGTAAGGTGTACTTACTTCACAACTTCCACAAATTTTGAAAACCGAGTTTGTTGAGTATGTAAACATTACTATATAATATTGGTATTGTGAAACGTTATATGCGAGAATGAAGGTGAATTCCCTCATAGTGGATAAGGATATGAGAATAAGTGTATTACTAACACGTATTGTTGCGCCAAATAAATGTACAATAAATTGGGGGCTCTAAATAGATATTACTTCTAAACTTGAGTTTAAAATACAAAAGCGGCTGTAACATAGATTCATTAGTAAGTTATACGGGTTTCTACAATGCTCAATTTTAGAACCTTCCCGCCGTGTTAGGTTTATAACGTGGACTCACCTTATAATACTTGGCCTAACCCTTACATTTTCAATCTAGGTAAAAATAAAAAACTTTCAACTTTTTATTTTATTTATTAATTTATTATATTATTATCATAGATTAAAATATTTCTACTCCTATCTACATCTAATGTGTGTATAACTTTTTGTTTTTGAAGAATTTCCCGCGGAAATATAATTAATAGGTACTTTTAAAGATATATTACAGGATATTTTTATATTGTAGTGAGGGTTTTACTAAAACTAATAAAAATTTATCATATTTTCCAATGATTTATCGAAATTGTCAAATTCAACTTATCCAGGCATCTTTCTTAAGTGAATTATATTCACAATTTTAATATCAAACATTAAATTATTTTATCCTTATTTTCAGTACAAAACCAAGATTAGAGTCTTACTATTATTTCTCAATTCAATATTTAATAAATATGTAGTTACAGAGTAAGAGCCGGTAAGCCAGAGCTCAGGAGCCGGTAAATCAAAAGTATATATATATATAATATTTTGTCTAAAGAAAAAAGAACAGAGTTGCTCACTCAGTGATTATAAATAAATAATCATTCTTTCAAAGTCGGAAGCATAGTACTTATATCTTGAAGTTATGAAAAACGAAAGTGGAGCTTGAACAAGTCGGAGCGGAGTCGGAGTCACAGAGTCCGGGAGTCGGAAAATAGAGAATACTAAAATTTTTTTTTCAGTAGAATATTTTTTTATGCTCAGAGTTATATATATCATATTAATAAATTATAATAATATTTATATATAATAGAAAAAATCACACAATTATCAGAAAGTAGGTATTATAAAGTATATAAAGTATATAGATAGATAATAGTATATATTCAAGATGTGATAATGAATATAATAATAAATATTATAAATAGATATAATAAATAGCATAGTATTAATAAATATATATAAATAATATAGAAGAGTAATATAATATATATATATAGCATACATATAATAATATATACATAGTATATATAACTATAATATATATAATATATATATATTATAATAATATGAAGAATAATATAAAAATATAAAAAATAGATATAAGAAAAAAATATAAATATATAAATATATAACATATATAGTTATGAATATTCAACAAAGAAGATAATAATATAATCAATATAATATAAATAATAATAATAATATATAAAGAATTAAATATATATATATATCGATATAAATACTATATATATGATAGTATATATATAATTAAATATCAAAAAAATATATAAGTAAATAATAATAAATAATAATAACAATAATATAAATATAATAAAAAGTAAGCACTATCGTCTTTGAACTATAGTAATAAATGTAATATATAGATAATATAATATATAAGGATTATTTCAGGTAATATATAAATAATATAATATAGATAGATAGAAAATATAATATAATAAATGATATATATAGTAAAAGTATTAATATATGAGATTTTCCCCTTCACGGGCGTGCCTAATAATATAAAAGTATACTAATAGATATATAGATAAACTAAATTATACTAAATATATAGTATATAGTAATATATAAATATTATATAAGAATATATTTTTTTTAATAGATATAATAGATATAATAATGTATATAACTAATAAATAATGAAAGTGTATATAATAAAGTAACTATAATAATAATATAATATAATAATAGATAATAATAGTAATAATAATAATAAAACTATAAATAATATATAAATAAAGTAAATAGGAATACTATGATACGATGAATAATAAATACCGATAAGTAAGGTCATAAATAAGTAGATAGCAATAATATAATAGAATAATAAATAATGAATAAGGTATAATGATTACCAGACATATACTCATATATATATTATAGTAAATTTGATTAAGATAGACTATCATATACGTAGTAGCTAAAAACGGAGTGAAAAAGTATGCTATAGTAATTATACATGATATTTAGCTTGAGTAAATTATTAAAGAATAGTATGATATAGATAACTAGAATTGTGAAGTATAATAGATATGTATAAGTATACACTACGACTATAAGTAAGCTAATATAAATAGTGAATTAATTAGCGAAATAAAATGAATAGTAAGTATAGAATAACTAACTATATATAGTACTATATAAATAATAAGTAGATGATATCAGTGGGTATAATAACGCATGGATATATAAAATAAAAATAGTACTGAGTAATAGGTGAGAAGAAGGCAGTAAGATATAAGAGTATCACTATTAAAAGATAGTCAAGATATGTATTAATACTATATAATAGACGATAAAACGATATAGAGTAAGTAACCCGTAGAATATAGAAGTAATAGTAATATATCTAATATTATTAAATATATATGAGTAGATGATAAAATAAGAGTAGATAATAGAGATATAGGGATAAGAATATAAGTATAGATCAGCTTAATAGAAAGGTCATAGTAAGCAGATAATCAACTAGAAATAAATATATATATATATTAAATAGATAAAAATAGATATAAAAAGAATACGTATATAAGAGTAATAAACGATATAATATAAATAATAAGTAGGAATAAGATAAGTATGGATATATGACAATAGTTTAACATATGATTCGTAACGTCAGTAGATACGTAATATAGAATTAAGTTAATAGAATGATCGATACTATAGAGTATATGAATAATAGATTAATATCTATATAGTAATGAGTTAATAGGTACTAGTAATCGAGCGTAAATATAGAGTAATCTAAACTAAATAAATTCAAGTTATTCATTCTTAAACAAATTGACAATCGAATTACAGAATTTCCAAAATTTCAGATAAATAGTTAATACGACATTATATAGTATGAAGTAAGTAAATCGGAGTATAACAGTATAAGATACGGATGTAGTTAATAATATAATATTAAGATAAAATAAATTTATACCAGAATAAATACATAATAAAGAAATATAATAAAAGGAAGGATATTCTATATATTATATATGATACTATTACTTCCTAGTATAATAATACTTTTAGACCAAATTAAGAAAGAATATACTATATATATACTAGCATATATATATATATATAGTAATAAGTATATATAATATAAATAGTATTAATGAATAAAGGTAACGGGTAAGATAATAAATGGGAGACTATAGGATATAGTAATATACGTCGATATATAAACGAGTAGGTCAATAGTATATATATATCATTGATCATATATAAGTATAGAAATCGTTGAGTATAAGTAAAATAAAGATATAGTAGTACGTGAATAAAAATGTAAAAAATCAATTATAAATATAGAGATATGTATATATATATAGAAAGAACAGAACGAGCATAATTAAAGTAGTTACATAAGATCATATAGATAAATGAATATACAGCGTATATAGTATTAGTAAAGATAATAGTATAAGAAATATATGTATAGTAAGGTTAATAAATATAAGTCAATATATATGACGATACAAAAGTAATAGAGTATGCAGGTAATTAGCTAAGAGGTAGTCTATATAGATAAATAATACAAGAATAGGAAGGGATAAATAAATAGATCTAGAAATATATCATAAATATATGAGTATATAACGATACTACCAAAATGAAGTCAAGTGACAAAGACGTAATAGTATATCTCAGTAGATAACTAGATAACATAAGATACATGAGTAAGCATACTAACATGGAGATAAGAGAGGATATCTATTAAATAAGGATAATAATATACAGAATAATATATATAGTATATAAATAAATAATTATTAATTCTATATTATATATAAAGAAGTAATACCATAAGAATATGATCACTAGTATCTAATCTAGTATATAGATAATAATATAGATAATTACCTGATCTCTTATTAATATAAGATAGGATAATAAGGTAACTATAAGTAATTCAGTAATAATACTCGAGTATACCTAGAAATAGTATATATATAAATATACTAATGATAAGGTACAATATCAAGGACTGTATGTGAACAAATATCATAAATATCATGATAAAATAGAAATCTAGAATAGATTACTAAGACTAGAATACTAGAATGAAGATGTAGTGAGGGTAGTAGATAATAAAATTAGAAAGATATACTCATATAAGGAATAACTATCCTTTGCAGGTGTATATAATAGATATATAATATATAGAGAGAATGACAGAGTAATAAAAAATAAAACATAAAAAACAGACATATATTATTAATATAAATATATGATTTCTGCTATTATAGATAAAAGTTCATCATATTATCGTGGTCTTTTACAGATTTATTCATATGAACTTATCGTTAAAATATATAGATAGTATATTAGATACATAGATATATAGATATCAAAGTATATATAATATAAGTATATATATAAAATATATGTATAACTATATATATAAATATATATATAGAATAGTAAATTAAGTAATCAAGTTTTAATTCTATTAGTAGAGGAGGTTAGTGAATAAAGATTAACTGAAAGATTAAGAAATAGATAAAGGTAGTAATATAAAGAAATAATCGCGTATATATATAAAAATATGAATATATAATATAAACATAGTATATATAATGCAATAGTATAAATGTAAATCTTAAAATAAGTAGTAATTTATTATATTCTAGTAAATATAGTAATATAGTAAATATAGTAGTAATATATAATATATATATATCATATAGATATATATAAATTATTGATAATATGTGAAATGGAGTATCGAGTATGCTAGAAGTGTTTCTGAGTATAATATAAAACGTGATACTATATATATAATCGATATATAATATATATATAATAATTATTAGTATTATTATATACAAAAACTGAAGATGTTATTTTTGAGTATTATGATAAATATAAAAAACCAAATAAAAATAAGTCTGTAACAACTTTTTTAAGTTTATTAAAAGTAAATGCCAATCTAATTTTCTGAAAAAAAAATCCCTATCTCTAGAAGGATTTGGGGTTTGGATGGGGGTATGACCTTGAGAGTGCTTGCTTTGGCAAGAAGTAATGAACAGTGGCGACAAAGCAAAGAAGAAAGAGGCGTTCGGAGAGTCTCTAAAGAAAAGAATCTAAAACATACACCAGTCCGACCAAAATGGATTAAGAAAGAAACTATTGGCAAGAGGGATGGCAAAGAACACTATGAACTGTATCAAAATGGTTTAAAAAACATTGGCAAGGGGGTGGCAAAAACCTTTGCGCTGGTATCCCCAACAGGAAGACTCCAAGTAGGAAAACGGAGACCCTAGAGATTTACCTTAAATTAACCCTAGCGCTTACTGATTCGCTTATCTTACGCGCACGTACGGTGTGGGAAAAATCTGCCTACACCATATTTTATTGTGAATTTTCTTAATATGATCACAACTTAATTCAATAGAATAATGTGTATTGGACCTTTGCAGTTGATCTAGCCAATTTTGTTACTAAATGTTTATTATTATTATTTTAATTTATTCGCGAAAATATGCAATATAATAGATATATTTTGAGTAAGTTTTTACCGCGTATACTATAATGATTTTCATGCTAAAAAAAACTATTCAGTCTGAAATCTCTTCAAATTTGTATAAGATATATTCCTAAATTAGTAATAAAAACAATACTGTTTCGCAATATAGCCCAAAAGACTAAAAAAAATTTTTATATGTAGGGGGGAGGTATTTTTTTTATCAATTTTATTTTTTTTTAATATATCATGATGTATCTTCATTAGTTTTTACAACATATTTCTGAGGAATACCTGGAAGGAAAAAAATTGAACCGAAAAACTTTAAAAATTTTTTCAAATAAAAAAAGTTTGGCCCAATTTTGCCCACACCGTACTCGCGAGGGTTAAAGACAGGATAATATCGTACTATACGGTAGGTGTCCTTACAACTTCCACAAATTTGAAAACGGTTTGTGGATGGTACCTTGGGTTGTGAACCGTTTGCGGAAGAAGGGATTCGTGGATAAGGAACGGAAAAGTGATACTAACACGTTGTTGCGCCAAAATGTCAAAATTGGGGCTCAAGATACCTCAACTGGTTAACAAAGCGGGCTGACAAGAACTCTTAGAGTTAACGGCGGTTCCAATGCATTTAGAACTCCCGCCCGTGTGTTTAAGGGGACCCTGTACTTGCCTAACCCTTACATTTCAGGGTAAAAATAAAAACTTTCACTTTTTTTTATTTCTTTAATTATTAGAAAATTTCCTCCTCTACATCATGGTGTAATTTTTGTTTTGAAATTCCGAAAGGTTTTTTAAGATACAGGATATTTTTGTAATTTTTTGAACTAAAAAATTTATTTCAAAGTTCGAAGTTATAATTCAACTTTCCAGGATCTTTCCAGGATTTATTCACATTTTATAAAAATTAAATTTTTCCTTTTCGCAAACCCAAGATCAGGCTCTTTCTCAATCATATAAATGTAGTCAGAGTAAGAGCCGGAGCCAGAGCCGGAGCCGGAATCAAAAAAAACAAAAAAAAAAAAAAAGTATAATTTTGTCAAAGAAATTGTTTTTCAGGTAAAAAAGTACTTCCTTCAAAGTCGGAGCGTGAACTATCTAAGTAGAAACGGAAGTCGGAGCTGAAGTCGGAGCCGGAGTCGGAGCCAAGCAATTTTAGGGCTAAGAAAACAAATTTTTTTCAGAAATATTTTGCAGTTATAAGAGATTTCTTTAAAGTTCTGGAGCTGAACAATTTGAAAAGGACCTGGAGCCGGAAACGGAGTCGGAGCTGGAGTCGGAGTCGGAGGTGGAGCCGGAGTAGAAGAATAAATTTTTTTAAGATGAATTATTTTGGCAGCTAAATAATTCCCAAAGTCGTGCCTAAACTATTTAAAATAGATCAGAGGTTGGTGCCGTGCGGGTGCAGCTGCTGTGCCAATGCGAGCGGTGCGGGTGCGGTGCGTGCAGTTCTCGGTGCGGTTGCGGTGCGGTGCGAATAAAAACTTTTAGTGCGGTTCGTGGTGCGCTTATTAGGTAGTATGAGTACGTAATAATATCTTTTACTTTCTAAAAAAAAGAAAAAAAAAATCACCAACCCTCATCTTTATAGGCGTTTTCTCAAAAATCACTTTTTTAACATATTCAGCTGACAAGAAGAAATTCGCTATAAAAAAAACGACCAAGGTCTATTTGCGTAAAATTATCCAGGACCTTTATAATATATAATATATATATATATATATATATATATTATAATATATATTATATATTATATATATATATATAATATATATATATATATATAATATATATATATTATATATGATATGATATATATATATATATATATATATTATATATATATATATATATAATATGTATATATATATTATATACATATATATATTATATATATATATAAATTATATAATATATATCTATATATTTATATTAATATATACGATATAATATATATATATATATTATATAGTATATATATATATATATATATTATCTTATATACTCTCTCTTATATGTATATATATTTTAATTACTTATAGCGTATATAACTATATATATATTATAATATACTCTCTTATTTTATTTTTCATTGAATAGTAAATATATATATATAGGCGAAGATTTGCACGATGTTTTATTCCAGACTGAAAATTGTGAGTTGGGGTCAGACAAGTTTGAAGTGATGGCGTTGAAAAAAAATTTGAAATTTTCAAATTATAGTTGAATACTAGATGTTACCAATTTTAATTTTATTGATTTTCAATGGCAAATAACTATATCTTTTTGACCACACTTAATTCTAGAACTTTCGGGAAAAAATTATTGAAATATTTAAAAAAAATAAAGTTTTTATATGATTTTCAGTTAAAGCAGTAAAAATTCATAACTCGACCACTCCTCTCCCCATAAATACCAAACCAGTATCTATTGGAACGAAATAAAAAGAAATATATAGATTAATTAATAGTTCCTCTTTAAATAAAAAGTTCTCTTTTCACGATTAAAAGAAAATGTAATTTCGAGTACAGGGTCCCCTTAACAATAAACGTGATTAATCGTCTATAACTAATAAGTTAAACTCCTGACGGAAAGATGAGCACGGTTACGGTAGATGTCAAAATATTGAACGGGATTAAACAAAAGAAAAGTACTGTCTGTAATCTCGAATTATATCCACCCATGTTATTGTATAACAGATAAATGAGTTTACGTACAAAAGTTGACAAGGAACCTCCAATTAGTTTATATCTGCGTTGGTAATAACAATGTTAATGTTGTTTTGACAATTTGTAGATAAATTACTAAGATCTCTTACCTGAAAACTGCCAACGCGAAGAGGCTAATTCCAAAACAAATATGCTTTGTTGATACGGAGAGGATAGAAGTCCTCTGAGAAATTGTCACGTTCTGAGATGATTAGATAAATGAATACAATATTAAGATAATGAGTCTCGAACGACCTGACATTAAATTCAAATATAGAAATAAGAACAAAAAATACTTAATTCTGATAAATGAATATTAATTAAACAAAGATAAATTACTATTGTTAAATTAATTAATTTATCTAATGTTTATAAATTTTTTCAAGAAAGCTAATCGACATATATAAAAGTAAATTATAATGAAAGATAATTATTATTAAATATGAAAGTCAAATTCGACGAGCTCAAAAAAAATTAAAGAGTAAAAATTTTGTTACACCCATCAATTAAAAAAAATTTAAGAAGTTTTTTATTTAATTTTATTTTGTTATCGTTATTATAAGTTATGCTTTACAAAAACGATGTAAAAGTTAATTTTTTTTCAAAAATATTTGGGGCATTCCAATTTGTTTAAAATATTAATAAGTATTTTTTATTTGTTGATAATATTGACGATAAGTTTAAGTTTTATACTTAAAATGAAATCTCATTGACAGATCAAAAAAAATAATGTCATTGAAAATCCATCATAATATTTTAATAAAATAAAAATAAGAAATATTATTATAATAATCTTAATGAAATTTGTTAAAACAATAATAATAATAAATAAAATATGAATAATAATAATAATAATAATAATAATAATAATAATAATAATAATAATAATAATAATAATAATAATAATAATAATAATAATAATAATAATAATAATAATAATAATAATAATAATAATAAAAATAATAATAATTAAAATAATAATAATTAAAATAATAATAATTAAAATAAATAATTAAAAAAAATAATATTTAAAAAAAAAAAAATTAAAATAATAATAATTAAAATAATAATAATTAATAATAATAATAAAATAATAATTAAAATAATAATAATGAATAATACTACTTATTCCTTACATTATTCTCCCCAAATGCGGTTTTAACCTTTTTTATAAAAGCTGATTGCATGGCCTGACCTTGCGTAGGTATTATCTTCACCAGAATTATCAAATAATTTGTTTATTTCAAATAAGAAATACCGTTATGTTTAATGATTTATTTTAAAATTAAACGGTATTATTATTAATGTTTATTCTTTTAACTTGTGCAGCAAATTTAAAATTATGTTTAATTTTGAATTAAAGCTTTGCAGTGAATCGATGCAAAACAATCAAATTGACGAAGGCAACGTGATGGATTGTTTAATTCGGAACAAAAATGGTCAAGAAATGCGTACTCAATACAAGTGTAGAGCTGTGGTTGAAAATTTTCAGGAAATTTATGCATCGAGTTTTGGTTCTTTTTAAAAGACTTATTTTTTTTATTACTATGTAATACTTTTTACAATCTTTTTCATAAAAATTTATTTAAAGCTATTAGGATAGTTCTGTTTTCATTTTTCTTTCCACCATTTTCGCTTGCATCGCATTCTTTTTGCTCTTTTTATTTTTGCATTTTTGTTTATTTTTTTACTTTTTCGTGTCCGTCTTCTCACTGCTTTTGCTTTGTTAATTCTTATTTATTGGCTCCATTTTTTCTGTAATTAGGTTTCAAAATCATGCTTTGAAAATATGGAAATGAATTTGATAGAAATGCAAATTTCGAAAAAGCAGAAAAATGAAAGTATTAAACTCTGTCTTGTTATTGGAATGTCTTAAATTGACGTATTTTTTATGAAAAAAAAATATTACAAAACATATTTCGTTTTTTTTCTGATAAAATTTTAATAAAATATTTAAATAATACACAGTTTTCGCTTGAAGTTAATAAAATAACTTACACTGATTACCTTGTTTTTCATAATTATAATAATTTCTACTTTTTACTTGCTCAGGTTTTCTCCTTACTACGAATATTTGCCTCTAAAAATTTCAACATTTGAATATATTCAGGTAAATCTATAAATGTTAATTGAGGCTTCGAGAGACTTACATCCAGCATTAGAAAATAAATTTAAAGTGAGTTGCAATTGAAAATCAATTTAGCAAAAAGTCGAAACATGAAAGAACTTTGCGAATAAGCTTTTAATGTAGTGTTTTCTCTAAAGAATAAATGAATCAATATTGATTTATCATAATATCCAAATATTTGTTTCTACTCTGGTGTACTAACCAGGTTTTTTTTTAATAAAAAGATTGGAAAGATTTACATTAATTTATCGCTTTTTATTTCTAAAAATTTTCACATTAATCTATGTAAATATTCTTAGAATCTCTTTAAAAGTGTGCGGGATAATTTTCCAAATTTTCAACATATTATTACTAGGGCCCAGCGGCCCGACTATTTTGAGAGTTATCTCCCTTGCTTCTT
>JABUQX010075613.1:0-12500 GCA_015478945.1 Trachelipus rathkii
TCAAAGAGAGAGATACAATATGGAAGGAGAGATATTATCAAGCAACATATGTATAACATACCGACCTTTCTCCATCTAACTATTTCTGTGTTGTCCTTGATTAGTGTTTATGGTCCCACTCCAATTGCGTTCAGTTGTTAAGTATATGCCTTTTCAGCCGACCATACAATTGTTTATACAAATTTCCATGTATTACCTTTTATCTCTGGTAAACAAGTCACTATTCGGCCTCTCATACTAGCAAGGAAGGAACCACGTACAGACCAAAATGAAGAGACATTATTTAAAAAAAGGATATATATTGCGAAACCAAAGAGGGCTGGGACTAAGTTCATTGTAGGGAGAAAATAAATCATCATGAACCTGTTTGGACAATTTACTTTCCCAATAAAATACTATCTCACTACACTAATATAAATAAATAGGCCTCTCATTTGAACAAGACTTTTACACAGCAATAGGATAACGGAGAGTTCCCCAATCAACTGCTCAATTATCCTCATTCATCGCGAATATCCTGCGAAAGCTCTTTCCCTTTAGCTGACCAGGAAAAAATTATTTTAATATTTTTCCTTTGTGAACCCTTCGTGAAAAATTTTTATGGCTTTATTTCAAAGTTTATAGATATATATATATATAGTTATATATATATATAAATCATATATTATATAATAATATTATTATACTTTATACATTGGTTCGGTATATGTTGTTGTATATACATATATAGATTATAGGTAAGTATACTATATCATGGGTCTATGTGATATTAATATAATAAGTAAAGGTATAAATAATATTGATATTTAAAAACTAGTTAGGCGCTTATTTAAATAGATTTTTTTCTTAAAATAACATATTTTTGCATTTTGGTAAAGTTTATTTGCGACCCTGCATCTTGCATTTCATGACCCAGTGTCGGGTCGCGACCCGACATTTGGGAAACAATGCTCTAGACTCTTTTCATTCATCTTTGGATTTAAATGTTCGTTTACAGTTTGAAGATATGTTGTCCAAGTTCCTCAACTTGTTCAAAGGTCGATTTATTGACTATTATTGGTTTATTGAATAATTCTTTGGTTTTGACCAAGTTTAGTTTTAATTCTATTTCTATGTTAGCTCTGTCTAACTCTAATATCAAATTTTTTGTTTTTAATTTCTCATAAGCTGATTATTCACACTATATCATCATCATATATCTTCATAACTAGTGATCTAAATATTTCTTTTAACACTGTAGTAAATAATTATAGTGAAATTGACCACCTTCCATCTATCTCCTATTTTGATTTGTACTTTAGTATTCTCTTCATATAGTTTAAATATTGATGTAACATTTTCATTTAGGCCCAATGTATTTTAAGATGTCTGTATATGCATGATTTCCTAATACCCTTAATATTCAAATCACTTATGTATTATTAAACACAATGTATTTTTCATTGACCTCCGTTACCTTTCAGAGTTCAATTGTTCTAATTGTAGACAATGAGTCTACAAAAGCCATGCAAATGGGCTTTTCACATTTATTGTAACTCTTTTCATCAAATTCAGAGGGCTAACTATTTGCGTGGATATGATCTTTTTTTGGGCTATATCAATTTCTAAATCCCTTTTGTTCAAATGTCTTATTAGAATTTTTAAGTTGTTCACAGTTTAGTAATTCCATTATTTATTATTTTTGTGCCAGTTGTTTGTTCAACATTAGAAGTCAGCTAATTGGTTTGTAGTTTTATAGGTCTTGCTTATATCCTTTTTTTTGTACAGAAGTATAATGAAGTTTGTTAATTTTTTCAATATATATTATTATATATATTAATTTATTATAACATATATATATTATATAATATTATATAATATAATATATATATATATATATATATATATAGCAGCATCTCCTTATATATATATATATATATATATATAATATATATATATATATATATTATAGTATTATATTATTGATATTAATATATATATAATATATTATATCATATATATATATATATATATATATATATATATATATATATATAATATATGATAGTATATATATATATATATATATATATATAACTTAAAATATATATATATAGTATATGAGATTTTCTGTAGATATTTTAATTCCAGTTTAAGTGCATAGTAAATTACACTAATCTTAAAACTCACACATTATTAAAAACATAGCTAACACATACAAGCAGTATATTTATATCTACAAATCATTACTCTCTCTCCTCCCTTCTCGTCTCTCGATCTCTCCTCCTCTCTCATCCTCTCTCTCTCTTCTCTCTCTCTCTTCATGGTCCTAGAGCAAGAAAGGTCCGCTCATTTCGATTCGAAACCAATCGTCCATGGTGGGTGACAGAATTTCCCAAAATGGGTTGAGACCAAAGCAGGGGTATGTTATCAAGCCTAGATTAACTACTCACTCTAATGTCCTGCTAGGAAAATATATAATTAATACATTTCCCCTAAACAAGAACCTACTGCGGAGGTAAATGAACCCCAATTAATTTACTGAGGATAGAGGTAGGTGTCTACAAATTACTTACAATATATAACTATATAGGTAGTATAATAATATATATATAATATAGTATATATATATATATAATATAGTATATTATATATATAGATAATATAAAAATCTTATAGACACCGACTCTCTCTCTCCTCTCTCTCTCTCTCTCTCTCTCTCTCTCCTCTCTCTCTCTCTCTCTCTCTTTTTATATAATATATATAAGTAATATATATTATATATATATATATATAATATATATATTATATATATATAATATTATATATATATATACTAATATATATATATATATAGTATATATAGTATATATAATATATATACCTTCTAACGAGATCATCATTAATTCTCGCCTTGAACAAACAGATATTGAATTTAATTAATTACCTATAAACTTTAATTAATTCAATTTAGGTAATTTACTTATTAATTAATATAATTGATTTTTAAAAGGCAAAAATTAATTAATAAATTCCCTTTAATAATTTTGCAATTAAAAATCAATGAGACGTTCAATTTAAATTTTAAAATACACACAATAGGGTTGGCCGGTGCTGTGCGGTGCGGTGCGGTGCGGTGCGGAAAATTCTGCTCTTCGGCCAACTCACACAATAAAATAAATGATTATTATTATTATTATTATTATTATTATTATTATTATTATTATTATTATTATTATTATTATTAGCAGTAGTAGTAGTAGTAGGATTGCAATTTAAGTAAAATCTTTATTATTATTATTGATTATTATTATTATTATTATTATTATTATTAGTAGTAGTAGTAGTAGTAGTAGTAGTAGTAGTAGTAGCAGCAGCAGCAGCAGCAGCAGCAGCAGCAGCAGTAGTAGTAGTAGTAGTGCAATTTAAGAAACGAAATTTTTATATTATTATTATTATTATTATTATTATATTATTATTATTATTAATTATTAGTTTATTATTTTTAACATTAATTATTATTATATTATTATTATTTAATTATTATTATTATTAAGTAGTAGTAGTAGTAGTAGTACTATTAGTAGTAGTTGTAGTAGCAGTAGTAGTAGTAGTAATAGTAAGATTGCAATTATAGAAACAAAATCTTTATTATTATTATTATTATATTATTATTATTATTATTATTATTATTAGTAGTAGTAGTAGTAGTAGTAGTAGTAGTAGTAGTAGTAGCGTAATTTAAGAAACAAATTTTTTATTATTATTATTATTATTATTATTATTATTATTATTATTATTATTATTATTATTATTATTATTATTATTATTATTATTATTATTATTATTATTATTATTATTATTGGTGGGAGTAGTATGTAGTACTAAAACTGCTGGTTAATGAAAAATTCTAAATTAAGATATATTGTTCTTCCGGTTTTTCAAAAATTTAATTAAAATTAAAGAAACCATTAATCAATACGTGGGAAATTTTGGTGAGAACGAGGTTTTATAGGTTCCTTCCGATAAGATAAAAAAGTGGTGATTATCACCCAGGAGGCTTCTCTCAGTTCAAAAGAAGACACCTTCATCATTTCGTATGACTTGTTGAAAAAATAAAGAAAAAAAAGGTTATATCTGTCCTTAGATCAGTGGAAAGTGGAAAAAGAAAGAAATAAAAATGTTTACCTAAAAAGAAATTTGGAACGAGTTATTATAATCTTTTTACTGGTATTGACCTTAAAATGTTTTAATTAAACCTACTTAATTAACATTCTAACTTCTAAGCGTATTTAATATTTCGTGTTAAGCTTATTCACTATGAAGCAAATCTTAAGTAAATAAACTGATGAACTTCACCCACATATGAAGCTTATTCTTTTATTATAAATAGGCAATAAATCCATTACAAATTGAGTGAATTTCACCTACATATAAAGATTACTTTCCAATGTTTAAAATAAGCAATAAGAAGTCAATAAAATAAAAAAGAGAGAAAATAAAGGACATATCTTTACAGATAAGAAACGGTAAGATAGGGAAGGGTTTTAGTGGGTGACGGAGACTTCAAGGGATTTAAAAATAGGGGAGATATGAAGCTAGGGGTAATTAAATTTGAAAATGTACAATGTACAATGTATAGAATCTGTAATGAGACCTGTTCTGTTTCATGAAACAATAAGTATATTTTGGTATGATAAAGAGTCATATTATCAAGTTGCACGAGGTGAATACCGGAAACTCTACTGACGCAGATGTGACTCTCATTCATGGTAGATTCACTTAATCTACTTCTAGGATAACTTACTTCAAAAAGTTTATAAATATAACTGTAAGGATTTTGGAAAAATGATGTGAAAAAATATGAAAAAGAAAATCAATTTTTAAATATGAAAATTACGATAAAAAAAATGTACACGCTATTAAAATTAATAAATAATTAAAATAATTAATTAAAGTACCTAATTATATAATTAATAAATAATTTAAATATATATTTCTAAGAAAATCAATAACTAAATTGAATATAAAAAATAATTTTTTACTATAGTACATAATGGATTTTCGCATCCGCTTAGTCTATTTGGAAAGCACAATAATTCGTATTACGTACTCCATGAGTTTATTCAATAAATAATAATGAATAAATAATAATAATAATAATAATAATAATAGTGAAAATAATTATGCAAAATAATAATAATAATTATTATATTTTCATTGGTATGGTAATTTATTAATTTTATTATTATTATTATTATTATTATTATTATTATTATTATTATTATTATTATTATCTATATAATAATCATCCAAAAAATAGTTTATTCTGTCAAAGATATTACATAGTACAATTATCATTAAAAATAACAATATAAAAATATATTGACATGAAATAATAATAATAAGTAATATAATAATAATAATAATAAATAATAATTAATAATAATAATAATAATAAAATAATGACACTATTAAACAAAACTTGATATGAATTTCTAAGTCATCGATCCTCTCACTTCATGTCCCATTAGTAACATATATAAATGACTTGATAATAACTCCATCAGATCAGGTGATATAAACTAATAATTCTTACGCAGCTACAAACACACACATACAAACAATCATAAAAATTAATGCCATTGAAACCACCAAAGTGACAAACCACCTAATAAAACATTCGACATTATATTATATATGTGTGTATAGATACATATATAATATAATAGGTATATATATATATCATATATATAAATATATAGTATATATATATATATATATATATATTATAAATATATAATATTATATATACATATATATATATATATATATATATATATATATATAATATAATAATATAATATATATATATATATATATATATATATATATATATATATATATATATATATATATATATATATATATATATATATATGTTTGAATTATAATAAATAAAATAAAAAAAATAATAAAAATAATAATAATAATAATAATATATAATATAATAATAATAATAATAATAATAATAAAAATGTTGTTATAATACCAGAATATGTGTCAGACTTCAAATAAACGTTTGAGTACTAGATAACGTACAAAATTACATACGAATTTCTTACGAATTTTTCATAAAACATTTTGTACAGAATTTTATAAAATTTTCGTAAGAATTTCATAAAAATTTCGTACCAATTTCATTCAATTTTCGTACAAGTTTCATGCAAATCTCGTACAAATTTCATAAAAATTTCGTATATATGCTTTATATAGCCAAAAAAGAATTTCCCGTACGAGTTTTATAAGAGTCTCGTACCTTTTTACTTACGCACATCCATTAGTCATTTTCACTTAAAGGTCTTACCTGAAAATAAAAGAGAGAAAAAGAAAATCCATTAAGTGGCGTTACTCCCATTGAGAGAAATGTAATAAGTAAGTGCTTTAAAAGCATTTGTCACCAAAACTAATAAATATATTGATGAACAGTGGGGGAAGAAATTCTAAAGAGAAAGAAGGGGGAGAGAGGATTATATATTATATATAGTATATATATATAGTATATATATAATTTACTATGTTTGTATATTTATAACAGATTTATATTTATTATCTCTATATATATATATATATATATATAGTATATATATAATATATATATATATATATCATAACACGTCATGCTCTTCTAACTTAACTATCTCTATTTCCGCGCATGTTACGCTCCCTACCCACATCTAGTGAAAACAAAGGGAGGGATAAAAGAAATTATAATATATATATACATTTCTAGGACGGAAGAGGTCTAAAAATTTTGATTTTAATTTTTTTTTATTAGATATTTCGGTTTTTAGATATTAAAATATATCGATCCTTCCCAGATCAAAAAATGTAATTATAATTTTAGACTTTTTTGATTTATTATATTAATTTTTATTTATCTCTAATATCGTTAATAATTGTATTAATCTTAATTCATCTGTTTACTATTGACTAATTGATGATAAATATATTAAAGAGAAAATTCAAGGTTTTATTCTAGGCTAGTGTTGCCCAATGCACCGTTTCTGAGTAGTGGCACAATTTCAGGTCTTGGTGCAGTGCGGTGCACGTTTTTTTTTTTTTTTTTTTTTTTTTTTTATAGTTGACGGGGTGATGAGGTGGGATGCTCGGTCAGCCCTATTCTTTCTTGGACTGTTGAAGATTACAAAGAAATCCCTTTGAAATCGTCTCCAGACCCGAAAGATTTAAGACAAATTATTCCTTCCTTTTTGTCACTTAACAATAACGTTTGTCAATCATAGGTTAAATAATACTAAATAAACAAATCTATTGAGGTAAAAAAGACGAACTATTTCATACTCTATAGCCTGTATTTTTGACTGAAAAGAAGCAATATATTTCAATAAAAAAAGTAAACTTGATTTGATGATATCTTTGTTTTTTGAACTTTAATAAAATTACTAAAATGAAAATCAAGTCCTGTTCAAGATGAGACATTTTATTTTGTTTGTAACTTTGTATCATTCATCAGTTACAATCTGATTCAGGACTTTCCAAATACACAAATAGAGATTAAAGGTATAGAATTTTAGACTTGCAAAACCGAGTGAAACCAATGTTCTCAAAGGAGAAGGTATTTGACCAGAGTTAATTCATTAACCTTCTTTGATTACCAATGCAATAGGTAATCAAATACAGGGCTGGCTAATTTTCTAATATGCAAAAAAATACAATCCCTAAACATTGTTAGACTAGTGAAAATTTTCAACACAGTTCAAGTTATCCGATCAACGTAATCTTTATCTTTCCCAAGGTGAAATATAAATATAAAATTATTTTAATACTTAAGGCAGCACGTAAATTGTACTGGTCTACCAGTTTGGCCAACAAGAGGCCGATGAGATTCATGACTTTTATTATTGAAAAGTTAGGTTATATAACCTACTACTGTTTTAAAAGATATTTACATGCGTTTTAAGATAAGAGAAAAGGAAAGACCGGGGCGTGTGTGTGTGGAGCAGAAGAGTTAAAATAACAATACGCAGATGATCCACACTCAAATAAATATCGCTCATTTGCTGCAAAAACGTCATAACTGAAAAAATCGCGTTCTTTGAGTTATTACTGTGCAGAGATTCGTTATGCTGTGTACTTTTACCTGCAAGAATCTCATATCAAAACTCTCAGATCTCCCAACGAGAGTTTAGTTAGTTTAGTTATGGCTGCTCAATATTTTACATTATAATTTGAAATTTCAGAAGGTTTTCCCTGAAAAAAACAGCAGTTTTGGGTTTGTCGTTCCTGACAGCAAATGAGCGATATATCAAAGAATAATGACAAAGAGATAGAAAGAATTATATAAACCAGAGAGAGAGAGAGAGAGAGAGAGAGAGAGAGAGAGAGAGAGAGAGAGAGAGAGAGAGAGAGAGAGAGAGAGAGAGAGAGAGAGAAGAGAGAGAGAGAGAGAGAGAGAGAGAGAGAGAGAGAGAGAGAGAGAGAGAGAGAGAGAGAGAATTAGTCACAAGTACAATTACCAACAAACTTTATTTTTAAAAGGTAACCGTTGTCGTATAAGGGAAATGAAAAATGTAATAATAATAATAATAATAATAATAATAATAATAATAATAATAATAATAATAATAATAATAATAATAAATAATAAATAATAATAATAATAATAATAATAATAATAATAATAATAATAATAATAATAATAATAATAATAATAATAATAATAATAATAATAATAATGGTTCTTCCGCCAAATTTATTCTTAAACTTTCTAAGTTACAATCCGTCGCAACAACAGGGAAAACGATTGCTCTAATATTAATTCTTCATACATTTTAACTATAACAATTCTTTGCAACCTAATTACTATTATAATGTATGAAGAATAGGCAAATTTAATGGTACATTAGTGAACACATTTAACAAACACACAAGGGGAATTATGCGTTTGTGGATGTATGTGTTTTTGTGTGTGTCACGGTGTGTACAAGAGCATTTCGCCAAACTCTATTAAAATGAAAACTTTTTCTTTTAGTCCTCCAGTCACAAATAGTTTCGAGAGCAACCTCAGAGAGAGAGAGAGAGAGAGAGAGAGAGAGAGAGAGAGAGAGAGAGAGAGAGAGAGAGAGAGAGAGAGAGAGAGAGAGAGAGTATATAAGGGTGTCCCAGAAGTCGAGCATGTGTTATGATTAAATAAAGTATATATATATATATATATATATATATATATATATATATTTATATATATATATATACTATATATATATATATAAATATTTATATATATATATATATATATATATATATATATACTATATATATATATATATATATATATATATAGAGAGAGAGAGAGAGAGAGAGAGAGAGAGAGAGAGAGAGAGAGAGAGAGAGAGAGAGCAAACTAACAAAAATTCGATCAATTAACATAGTGTGCAAAATTCAATATAATAAAAAAAAGAAAGAAAAAAAAAGAGAGAAAGAAAGAAAGCACTCCATTTGTAGTCCATTAAGTTCAAACTTTGTATAATGTATGTTAGGGACTTTTCCCCCGGGGGTCTCACTCCCAGCACCAGCCAACCCTCCCATCTGCCAAGCCCCCCCTCCAAATTTCAATTCTCCACTTAACGCTGATCGCTATAAACCTTTAGAATTTAGATGTTAATGGGACTTATACTCAAAACAGCTTTTAAACAATGAAAAAAAAAAAAAAGTTATGAACAACAAAAACACTACCAAATCTCTATGGAAGAAAAATAGGGAGACTTATTTAAGTACAATAAAAACAAAAAAAAAAAAACATATTTTAGTACCAGAAAAAAAGGTATTTAAGTAACAAAAAATAACAATAACAATAACAATTGATTGAGGAAAAAAAGTTTACGTCTATAAACTGTTTACGAACATGAATGCCATTTTAAATATAAATCCGGCACTGATATATATATATATATATATATATATATATATATATATATATATATATATATATATATATATATATATATATATATATATATATATATATATATATATATATATATATATATACTAAATACATATACATTTGTGTATATACTCTGTATCTATTTTAACATATATAAAAACACACATATATATATATATATATATACCACCACCTCTATATATATATATAAAAATGAAACCATATATATATAGCTCCAGATCTAATACATTTAACCAATTACTAAAAGTAGAGGAAAAACGCCAAAAAAAAAAAGAAAAAAAAAAAAAGAAAAAACACAACCATGTTTTAAAAGCAACTAGAAAAAGAAAATACTAGCGGAAAAGTGTTTGCATTTGAGAGAGAGAGAGAGAGAGAGAGAGAGAAGAGAGAGAGAGAGAGAGGGAGAGAGGGAGAGGGAATGAGCGAGAGAGCGAGAGAGAGAGAGAGAGAGAGAGAGAGAGAGAGAGAGAGAGAGAGAGAGAGAGAGAGAGAGAGAGAGAGAGAGAGAGAGAGAATACAATTCTGGAGAAGCTGAAGGGAAAGGGAGAATTTTCAAAAGCGAATGGGGTGGGGCGGGACACAGGGGGTTGGGGTTCAAATCCCCTAAATCCCAGAGCTAGACGAGAGAAGAAGGAGGAAGCGAGTTAATACCATGAACACTAAGAGCCATTATAGGAATTGCACTTTTTAAAAGCGTAATAGCACCTCAGTTCTCCAATCACATTAGTGAACAAGAGGATTTTCAGTTTCCATACAAGAAATAATAATATATAAATTATATAAGATTGGGGATACGAAATGTTAAAATTGGTGCCTATGTTAATAACATTACATTAATACGAAAGTAATAGCAGGTAATTTGGACAACATCGTAAGCTTAGACCAAGGGACCTGTTATTTTGGGAGTTATACTGATGTAGGACACTGTAACATTACAAACAATCATTCATATATATATTTATATATATATATATATATATATATATATATATGTATGATAATATATATATATATATATATATATATAATATACCTATATTATATATAATATATATATATATATATATTTATATATATAATATATATATATATATCTGAGTTTAAATATTCTATGGTATAAGTTGGATGAAAAGGGAACGGATGATTCAGTGTGTAGTAGGAAAGTTGTGAATGGTAGGAAGGTGGCTGGTAAATCTTTGGTGAATGAATACAAAGGTACTAAGTCTTGAGTGCTCCAGGGTTTTACATGAGGGTATGTTGTTACCGGTGTTAATATATAGTAGTAAAACTATGGTCTGGAATAAGAGGTATAGATCTAATGTACAATCTGCTCAGATGGACAATCTTAATGGTGTGTTAAGTGTGAAATAAATTGATAAAATGAGGAATGAACGTGTTAGGGAGTTGTGGTGTGAAGAAAAGCGTAAATAAGAAAATAAACGAGAGTGTTTTAAGATGGTAGTCATATGGAAATAATGGATAATAATCAGTTGGTTAAGCCGATATATAGTGATGAGTATGCTGGGGATCGACTGGCTGGAAGTCGGAAGAAAAAGTGGATTGAGTTAATAAAGGAATGCCTGAAGGAGAGGAATTTGAGTTTGGCAGAGGGAGAGAAGAAGGGGCATAATGGAAATGAATGGTAGGGGTTTGTGCGAGGAAGGTATGGTTGTGGGCCTGTCCCAGGGAATGAACCCTACATAGATGAGATATCACAGTGAGTGTCCGTCACGGTGTTGTGAAGCCCTTGGGTGGATTTTTTTTATACCGCGATGCTCTCTTGAAAATAGGGGGGGGGGTGCTTTCTTTCGACTTATGTCATGTTCTACTAACATTTCTGTTTCCGGTGTATGTTGCGAACCTCACCCCCAATCTTGGGATAGGAGTTATATATATATATATATATTATATATATCATATAATATAATATATATATATTATATATATATTATATATATCTATCATATATATATATATTATATATATATATATACTATATATATACTATATATATCACGGAAGTAGTTTTTACGTTTCTTTTTTTCAACAATTTAACTTTCGATTAGGAAAAATATATTATCTATCAAAAGAATATATAACTAATATAATATTATATATGATATATATATATATATATATAAATACATATTTTTATTATATATATATATATATATATATATATACCCAAATCTTAATAATTATTATAATATATATATATATATATATCAAGAATACATTACTTATTATACTCTGCATCTACACATTCTTTCTTGGCGAATTTTAACAAACTCGGAATTGCGATTTTTATTTGCAATTATTACACATTGCAATAAGCAATAAAGAACAAATTAAATCATGCAATGATAACTAATGAACTGTGGTGAGCGAAATGCGCGTGTGTGTGTGTGTGTATGTGTGTGTCGTGTGTGTGTGTGCGCGCGCGCCTAAATCACACGCGTTCACGTGTGCACTTATAAAGGAATTAGCATTCCAGCGGCTGGAACTCTTATAAATGCAATGTAACTTTGTGAACACA
>JABUQX010075613.1:25000-29497 GCA_015478945.1 Trachelipus rathkii
AAAAAAAAAAAGAAGAGAAAAACCTTTTTTTGAACCTTATCGTACCTTTACAAAAGGTTTATAATATATATAAAAAAAAGGATCTCGATAGAAATAGAAAAGAAAGAAGGCGGTATGTGCGCCTTTCTTGAACTCTTATATTAAACACCATCTTCAGCACTTAATCGCATTCTTGTTACGGCCCGACTTTAATATGATTCCAATAGCCACGCCACTTCAAGGAGCGAAAGACAAGCAATATTGATTTAATTTGCTTCGGAATTCCATTACACAATTCGCATTCCAACCATATATATTTATTGCAATTAGACGGAAGGCAAAATGCAAATTTCCTCCGCTAACCAACCAGTCGCGTATATATAAATAAGCATATATATATATTCACACACACACACACACGAGTATACGTTACTTATTACACAAATATTAACTATAATTAAATACACAAATATGTGTATTTCTATTGAATTAAAATTAGGGGCTTTTTTTTTTTCTCCTGTAGGTGGCATTACAACGTATTAGGATTAAGCTATTGTTACAAGCGTGATATTAAAGATGTACATAAATATACGTTCCTTATTACACAAATATTAAATATAAATAAATACATAAATATGCATATATTATTTCTTAATTAAGATTAGGTTTGTTTACGTCTCTAGGCGCCGTTACAACACATTAGGATTAAGCTATTAGGTAAGATATACACAAATATACGTAACTAATTACACAAATATTTAACTTAGTAATTAAATACAGAAATACGCATATTTTATTGAATTAATGTAACACGCTTTTACTCCTCTATGAGCCGTTACAACACATTAGGAAGTAGAGCTGTTTGGTAAAGTGTAATATTCTTCACAATCTCATTTATAGCTTTCGAATTTAGGTAGATTCATATATGAAGGCCACAAGGGCTAAATAAAAAAAAAATTACTTTTCAAAGGAGAACAATTTTATTCTTGGCTTTCGAATGTGATTTGTGTGTAAGACTATTTTTAAAATATCTTTAGACTTGTCAGGCTGATCCCCTTTTCAATTATGTCATATTAAACTAATAGCTACTTCCTTTTATCTATCAGATCAATTCAAAAATGAGGAAATCCCCCCTCCAAAAAAAAAATATCAGGATTTTTTCCTCCCCGTGGTTATATAAGATAGCAGCACACAAATCCACACACACAACACACACATATATTATATATATATATATATATATATATAGTATATATATATATATATATATATATATATATATATATATATATATATATATATAGTAATATAATATAATATATGTGTGTGATGTGTCGAGTTGTGTGTGTGTGTGTGTGTGTAGTGTGTGTCGAGAGGGATGCTGTAAGGTGTGTGTACTATTTCATGTGTGATGTATAGGATATTATAGTGCGTATATGCGTGTGTGTGTGTGTGTATGTTGTGTTTTATTTGAAAATTGTGATGGCCTATATCATCGAAACCTAAATCGATATATATATATATTTTTATTTTATTTTATTATTATTATTATTTTTTTTATCTCCACTTGTGATATTCAAGGCATTATCTTTCCTACAACATCATGAGATTTTGATTAGATTTCTTCCTACCGAAGGAGTCATTCTGTGCGCGTGTCGCTGAAAGTTGGTTGTCTGGACGAGGACCCCTCCCCCCCCCGATACTAGGTTCGTTATTCCTCTGATTTTTTTTATATAAAAAAATCGTATTAAGTAATCTTTTAAAAGATAAAAATAAAATAAGGATAAATAAAAAAAAACAAAATTTAAACAACATTTGCAAACAATCCTTTCTCTCTCTCTTCTCTCTCTCTTCTCTCTCTCTCTCTCTTCTCTTATTATATAATATATATATACTATATAAATATATAATATTACTAAATATATATATAATATATTAATAATTATAAATATATAAATATAATATATATTATAAATATATAATATAAATATATATATATATAATACATATATAGTATCATCAGGCTGCCCCTCCGCACCAGACAAACATAAAAAATCATGCGGCCCTGAAACAGAAGACAGCAGGGATTAGATCTTAGAGTATAAAATATAGTCCGCTAACGAACAAAAACTCCGTAAATAAATAAACTTAAAATTTATTATATATATATATAATATTATATATATATATATAATATATATATATATATATATATATATATATATATATATATAAATATTAATATATCATATATATAATATATATATAAGTTTGTATCTTTTTTATTTAGGAAGGCTTTCGTTAGTTTTTTGTTCTCTTGCATTCTGTAATTTCAAATTTATTTTTCAAGCGTTTTCTTTTTACTACTCAGCAACAAATGTCACAATTATTAGCTTGTCATATCGTTCAGTTTTTGATTTCTAGTCCCTGAGGGGGGGGCTTCCACCTTTTTTCTCCCCTATTCAGCATGGCAATTGCCATAGGACCCAGGAACCCACTAATCTTGTTTTCTCTCTCTCTCTTGAGAATAACGTTCAAGAAAGCATACTAATGGGTAGTCCTCACCTTTCTCTCTCTCTCATATCTTTGACCACAGCTCTACAATCACAAGCTTTAAGACCGAAATCTGAGGAGAATCTCGAGAATTTAATAATGGAAAGCTCTTTAAAAGGCATCTGCTTATATTCGATAGTATTCGTCTTCTCTCTCTCTCTCGTCTATCATATATGTAATATAAAATATATAGTTAATTATATTTATATAATATAATATATATAATATATATAAATAATAATTAGATAATATAATATAATATATAATAATATATTATATCATTAATATATATGAGTACTAATACTTATAATTTATATATATGTACTTAGTATATATATAATATATTTATATAAAATATTACTATAATCATATATATTATATATATATATATAATAAATATTAATATTATGGTCCTAATATATATATATATAATATTATTATATTAGAGAGAGAGAGAGGAGAGAGAAGAGAGATGGAAGAAAATCATCAATAGAGATCCATTGAATCTCTCTCGTCTTCTACATCTCTCTCTCTCCCTTCTCTCTCTCTCTCTCTCTCTCTCTCTCTCTCTCTCTCTCTCTCTTCATTTCGCCAAATTTTTTCCTGCTCTATTCTGCGTCCTCTCCCACGAAAAACTCGCCCCTGAACAATATCCTTTAACGAGTTCGCATATTTCCGCATGTATTAGAAAATCCTTCCTCTACAAGCGACTACCTGGTATACCGTACATTCTTTAGCCTATGACCAAGACTCCCTTCGACCCCTTCCTCTTTCCCGCCCCCACAAAATAAAAAAAAAAACTTAATAACACAATCACTTCCTCTACCCAAATGCCCGTTCCACCTTACCCTTTTTGGAATACATTACACGATACAATAGTTTATAAATTCAATAATATAATAATCAATTGGATTTAAGGTTTTTATACAAATTTGTATATTCGGGGCACAAAAAGTGGCCAATGAGAAAAGGCCATTATACCATTCTCACTTATTCAATATATAATCATATATAATATATATATATATATATAATATATATAATTGATATATATATTATTATAATATATAATATATATACCTTATATAATAATATATATCATATATTATAACAAGCATATATAGAAACATTTATATAAGTAAGATACGATAGTATAATTATAATATAATATATATAATATATAAGTATATATATATGTTGTGGTGTGTGTGTGTGGTGTGTGTATGTTGAAAGGGGGGAGTGGATGAGTAACACTGTGTAATTTTACTCATTATCTGTCTATATACCTATTGCTATCTATCTATCTATCTATCTATCTATCTATCTATCTATCTATCTATCTTTTTATCTATACCTATCTAATCTATGTTGTGAGCCCCCCTTTCTCCGAGCGGCCCTCAGAAGAAGCAGCGCACACAGATGGAATTCCAATCTAGAGGTCATTTCCTGCACCAATAACTGCACAAGGCGCTTATTCGGCCACCGGCCCAGCTCAAGAAATCGCAATAAAAGGATGGGAGGACGAGGCTATATCGCGGGAAACAAAAAGGCAGAGAGAAGAGAGGGATCCAGCAGAAAGGAGCTGGGAGAGAATGAAGATGCAGAGAGCAGAGAGAGATGAGAGAGAGAGAGAGAGAGAAGAGAGAGGGGAGAGGAGGGGAAGAGAGAGAGAAGAGAGAGAGAGAGAGAGAGAGAGAGGAAATTTTATGAAAAATTTTGTAGGATAAAATTTAATACAAAATTCCTTTCAAAAAATTTAAAATAATATATTTTTTTAAATTACGAAGAAAATTTTTTACTAACTAAAAAAAATCTTATTTTGAGACTATCACATTATAATTAAAATCATTAAATATATATACCAATATAAAATCAATTGATATTATTAAACTAATTATTTAACTAATTAAATAATTTTACTTTAATTACAAGAAAGAAAAAAAATAAATTACCATCTCTCTCTTG
>JABUQX010075614.1:0-18093 GCA_015478945.1 Trachelipus rathkii
TAAGATATTATCAATTACATCAGCTATAAAAAGTTATGTTCGTAGTTCCGCTTCAGCAGGAAGTTTAGTTTTTTAGTTATACAATCATAAATGTTAATCTGACTTCCATTAGCAGCTGTAAGAAAGCCAATAGGATCTTTCTTTTCCTCTGCAGAAGCCTTTAAAATAGAAAATGAACTCCCTGTATCTAATAGAAATAATTGCTTTGAATTAGCGTCATATATACAAAGGAGACGATTAAATGCAAAATTTTTACATTTGTTTGCATTTAAAACTTTGGGAAGCACTGACCCATTACAAGAATCTGCATTTTCAGCCCGTATCACAGTATTTTGGCTTGAAACTAAATTTTTCAGCCCAATAACTGACTTTTTGCAACCTTGATAATGCATATTCTTACTCTTAATACTATTATCGGAGGAATTCAAATTTTCCCTTTACCAAGATTCATTTTCACTCGACTGAGAAGCTCTCTCGCATAAAACAGATGGTTTTACGTCATTAGCTGCATTTTCGCTCGAATGAACATGAACCTGGATATTATTTTTATTAGCACGCAAAAATTTTTCGCAAGTTTTACCTATTAATTTGTTATTATTAGAGTTTGGTATGGGTAGCTTTCCTCTCTTATTTTTTCAATGATTTGAAAATTATAATTGTACTTACAAATTCGTCGCGATACTATATTATTAAATTGCACCTTCTTAGTACAGGGGTGTAACTCCACCCCCACATTTAGTTTCCCTGTGAAGGTAGGGAAGTAGATCCAGCATTGTTTTGTTTTGTGTGCCACCAAATGAGCAACGGAATGTGAAATGGTACTAGCAAATGGGTCCATCCTTTCACGGAATGTGTAAATGTGTAGTAGCATAGGGTCCATCCTTTCCTAAATCGCTGAAGGTGATCGACGGACGGGTAGAAACGACCACTGTTTCCAGCCAGAGAGCGCCTCTGTCCAACCAATTATCATTACGAGACATCCGTAGATCCAATTGATTCACTTGATATGATAGGGCCTCAAACTTCTGGAACAGTTCACTAATTTGACTAGAAATTTGATCCAAATCTTTGCGTGAAATGTATTCTTCTTTCCTTGGTTGGGGATCACTTGCCCTGGTAGGGACGAATGGAGTCACGGTATTGACCGAATAATCTGGATAGGGTTTTGACTTATGATGTTGTGATTCCATGAACACGTCAGCTGCTTCGGCCGATTTATGAATATCTGCATCCCCTTTCAATACCGTTAATAAAGGAACCAGATCCTAAGGTAGAATACGAAGAAACATCTGTTTCAAAAGGTTTTCATTTTGATGAAGAAATCATTGATAATTGCGGACTTCTAATGATGCTTTAATTCTGTCAAGGTATGCTGTGGGCTTTTCACCAAGCTTAAGCTCTTCCTGAAATAAGGTTTCAGCTTTCTCTTTATCAGATGGAACATAAGTTTCAGTTACAAGGCGAACCAATTCTTTATATGTTTGGTCGTTGATAGGATAGCTTATTCTTGAAGTTATAGCTGAAGGTAAGAGAGGACCGAGAAGTTGAACTTTTTCGATATTATAATCCACAAAATATAGGCTAAATAGAAATTCCACTCTGTCTAACCACTTTCCCACATCCCTTGTTTCAAAACGAGGAATATCCTGCACAGAGAGTATTTTTCTTGTTCTTCAATATGGTTCGGGTGATGGGGTGCGAGAATAATCAACTCGCACCCGATATTTTAAATAGAGCCTGCGATGGTCGTTTTCTTATTTGAGTCTGTGATTTTCATTTTGTCCCATAAAATATCATTTGTTTCAAACATCTACATGAAATGTATGGAAATTCCAGACTATGGAATTTTAATTTTGAAGTATCAAGTTCTGTTCTTGTCAACAACCATCGTTGTTTTAAGTTGAAAAAAAAAAAAATGCGACTAGCCAAAGAATTACGCGGGTTAGGGGCTTAGCCTATTAAGTAAGTTTATTGATTTAAAGCCTACCTTAGTCAGTAGTCTATTTATTAAAGGCTATATTACAGTTTATTATTATTTTTTTTTTTTTTTTACCATTCTTAATTTGTACATTCACTTAAAAAAAAAAAAAAATTTATTTTATGTTTTTTTTTTTTTTTTTTTTTTTTTTTTTTTTTCAAAAGCACTTGACTCACTTCACTACACAATTACCAAAGCAGGCTAATGTAAAATTGTTAAAAAAAAAAAAAAAAAAAAAAAAATTTAAGCACCATTTATTTATAAAAAAATAGGCTTGTTACTATAATGATGGTTGTATCTTATATAGGCGGCCCTAAGACAGGACAGATAGTTCAGTAGGCTAGGCTCTTAACTAGGTCTGGCCTAGTTTTATTTTAAGTTTTTTCTGCTTATTTATTTTAATCACTTATAATTTTAGAATATTTTCTTAATTGCTTTAATGTTATTTATGAATGCACAAAAAAAACTATTCTTTTAATTCTATTGTTGAACGCAAATATGTGCGTGCGTAGCCTAATTAGGGACTTGTGCGTAGCCTAGGCTATACTGTTCTATTTTTCCAAAGTTATTAATTTCATAGATATTTTGCTTTTTTAAATTTTTTCTATATATAGTAATTTCAAAATTCGTAATTTATTTTTTTGTTTTATTTCTTTATTGTTAGTTCGTAGGTCACCTAAAAGGATGTCACCAAATGTAGAATAGACTCCTAGTCTAGGCCTATTCCAACGAAAATTACTTCAATATTTTTTCACTTCTAATTTTAATATATTTAAATATTTTTCTTAATCGTAGTAAACTTGGATTAATTAAAAGTTTGTTTCCCATATTATTTATTTAAGTAATTGATTTACTTGTACTTTTTACATAATATTACACTTAATCTAGGCTACGTAATTTCCAAGCGTGCTACGTGCTAATAATATTTTTGTTACTCCTCTTTCAAAAACCAAGGTTACCAACTCTACATATTTAAGGCGTTTTGTCGGCAACAATATTACGTAATTCTTAAGATGTATTCAGTCAAACATATAAAAAAAATATTTTATAAAAATCATATTAAAAGTTGTTTACACTCGATAAAGAACAATTGTTGCATGTGGTGACTACATTACTTAGTTACATATATATAATATATATACTTATATTATATATATATATATATATATAACTATTATATATATATATATATACATATATATATCATATAATTATATTATCATATATATTATATATTATATAATCAGTTAAAATTTAAACTACAAAATTTCTATTAATCTCGTTAAAAATTATTGTTCTCAGTCACATAGAGTTGTCTCGACGAGTTCGTTAGACACCAGAATTTGACAGCAATGGTGGGCGAAAGCTATCAAAGGGCATACAATTCAATGGTAAGCGTTCTGAACATTTGCTGAGATTTGAAAGGAACGTAGTTCGGTTCAAACTTATTCCGGAGCGTCGGAAGGCGATTGCTCAAATTTGGTGGGATCGATTGCAGGTCAGTTAATATCTCTTCTCACCTTCTTCACATCTCCCTCACAAAAACACCTTCCAACTTCTTTCCTATTTCCGACGACTCGGCTTAATTTCCTTCATTTAGTTTGCTTACATCCTTATATGTTTCATTGGGGTTCATGAAAGTGACTTTTGTAAAGTATGAAAGTAGAAACAAATTTGCTTGAAATGTCTAAACACCATTTTTTTAGTGTGTTTTGTACAATATTTAATTTCATTGTCTTCGTTCTCATTTTTCATCGATAATAATTAATAATATGGACAGCTTACAATGTAATATGCCATTTGCCATTTTCATCCCTACAAAACGAAAATAAACCAAAAAGTTACATTTTTCCTAGCGTTTTTTTTTCATTTTTTATGAAATTAATAAATTAAAATATACGCTAATTCCGTCAAAAAAACCTACAAAGAATTTTATTGAATACCATTTTTCGCTAAAATTATAAGTTTAATATTTTAATGTAATAGTTAAGCGAGTTCAAAGTTTATTCACCTCAGCTAAATTATTACCGTTTATAGTTTTAATACAAGAGTTACGTAATTCTTTCTCACATTAGCTACATAACTACCAAAAGTTATAGTCTCTCAAAGTTTAAATTTCCCATAGGGTTTTCTTGTAAAAAAACTGCATGGGCCTCGAATGGGTCTATTTAGGACCATCCTAGTTCAGTTATAAATTTGTTAATATATACAGATTTACTCTCTGAATACTTAAACAAAACATATCATACCTGAACTAATAGGTTCCGTTAAACCAGACCACCTGCAAGAAACATCAATGTCAAATTCTAGACAGTGAACCTAGATAATACGGTTGCAGGGAAGTAATTTGAAGTTCTGCATACAATGCTCAGTTGTTACCGATTATATCCTTTTCCAAATTCTTCATATTACTATTTTCTTTTTGGTAATTATTTCCAATAACTGCCTTCTAAACAATTTTATAAAACTTCACAAGCTAGAACTCTAAAAAAAATATAGTTAATGCAAGAATAAAATAAAAAAAATTATTTGTTCGGTCTCTTTAGAAAAAAAGTTACAAATCTCAAAGTTTAGAATATTCCCATAAGGTTTTCTTATACTAGAACTGTGCGAAATTTCGTTTTATCGCAATTTACGATTTTAGTGAATTTAGAATGCGCGAGGCAAGGTAAGACTATGACTCTTACGAAACCATAGTTTAAAAAGCGAAATAGTAAAACAAATCTATTCCGTCAATGTATAATATATATACAAAACAATATATATATATATTTATTTAATTTTTAATAACTTTTTAAAAGGTTTTGCGCTATAATATTATATATATAACTACATATATATAATATAATATTATATAATAGTATATACTATACTGTATATAATAAATAATAAATAATTAACTATATTATATATATATATACATATAGTATATATATATTATATATATATATATATATCAGCCCATTAGTGCTATAATATAATATTTATACTATAGCTATATATATATATTATATATATACATTATATATTATATACTTATTACTATATATTATATATATATATATATATATATTATATATATATATATATATATATATATATATATATACTAATATATTATATCACGGCTTTATAGGGGGCTCGAAGCCGACGGGGAACAGATGGGGGGACGTTTTCCTACCCCGTAGGGGAGGGGCGGAGGAACCCCCGCCGACACCCCAAATACCAAAGAGCGGGGTTCCAGAGACCCTCCCGGAGGGGGAAATAGTCCTTACCCTGTCGTCCCCCGGAAGCTGAAACCCTACTCCTGTCTCGGAGGCGGTCTACCCATTGGGGTACATATAGTTTTTTTAAAAAAAAAACATTTTTTTTAACTAATGGGTACCCCAAGGTTAGACACCGATAGCAGGAGTCGGGGTCTCTCGGCCTTCCGGGAACAAAGGGTAGGACTATTTCCCCCCCTCCGGGGAGGGTCTTCCGGAACCCCCGACTCTTTGGTATTTGAGGGTGTCGCGGGGCGTTACCTTCAGCCCCTACCCTCTACTGGGTATAGGAAAATGACGATACCCCCCTTCTGTTCCCCAGTCGGCTTCGAACTTCAGCCCCTATAAAGCCGTATATACATATTAATTATAAATACATATATAATAATATATATAAATATAACGATAATATATATATATATATATTATACTATTATATATATCTATATATATAAACTTTATATATACTATATATATTATATATATATCGATTGTAGGCTTGATATATATATAAGGTATATATATTATATATAGTGAGTATATAATATAATATATATATATATATTATACTAATAATAATAACAATATATATATATATATTATATATATATTATTTCATGATCAAAAAACCGCTCTCAATTATTAAACTGGATAGAAAAGTATGCTTTCAAATTTTTGGATATATATTATGGAATAGATTTCTGGTCTGTTCGGAAATTTCGTCTTTTTACCTATTTGCGTTCTGTGGGTTCATAGTCTTTACCTTTGCCTCGCGCATTCAAATCACTAAAATCGTAAATTGGGATAAAAACGAAAAATCTTTCGCACCAGTTCGTAGTATAAGAAAAACCTTATGGGAAATTCTAACTGTGAGAGTTTTGTAAACTTTTTCCTAAAGAGAGCCAACAAATAATTTTTTTTTATTCTTCATTACGTGATTTTTTTATATCAAGTCTAGCTTGTTGATTTTAAAAAATCTGGGTTTAGTGAGTGCAGTTGATTGGAAATAATTACCTTATTTTTAACTATGGCTATTATTTTTATTAAAATCTGTTTAATAGATAATGTGAGATTTTAGATTGCAAAAAATAAGAAGTAAGTTCAACCAGAACTTAGAAGTTATGGAAATATTTGACATGTATATTCTTGAAGACTTTGAATTAGATTATAATGAAAATTTTTAGGAAATATTTAATTTTTGTTTACAGTGTGTTAATTATTAGAAATTTAATTGTAAAAAAACAGAAAAATGTGGAAGATGTGCATATTAGAAAAGGAAGAATTAGATTTAGGAAAGTTATTGCTATCAGCAAAGTTCTCAGGTTATATATTATATGATAGGTATATATATTATATATATATATAATATATAGATATAAGTAATTATATTTAATATATTAGTATATATATATATTTATAATATATATATTTATATATATATATATATATAGCTATATATATATATATATATATTATTATATCATATATATAGTATATAATAGTATATATAATATATATATATTATATAAGTATATATAGATATATAGACAAACTATATATATATTTGAATATATATATAATATATAGACCTTTATGGTGCTCCCCTCCCTATGAGAGTAGAGATCAGAGATATTTGTGGACACCAACAGGGTATGCAGAGTTCAGAATATCCATCATGAACAAGGAGTATCAAAGGTACGTCTGATGTGCGTCAAGTCCCAAGCAGTCTTAGTAAAAGGTTTCTTGTTGCCGATCATTTGTCAGTAGGCAGGAGTTTGTTGTGAAGTCTTAAATTTATAATCCTGAAGGGAGGGATGGTTTGATGTTGCAAGGTGTTCATGTGATGATATTTTCAGGAGGATGCGCCTGGAGAATTGTTATTGTTTGGATATGCAGGAGATCGCTTTTTGTGTGAGTATTGAATATAGTTATTTATTGGGATGTTGTGGGGGAGGGGAGTGTATTTAAATGGTAGGAATTAATACATGGCAGCGTCATTGCCATCTTCCTCTTGTCCACAGGGGGGCTGTGTAACTGTTTAGCGCCATAAAGAGTGGTCTGTTGAAAGTTATTTGCTGTAAAGGTGTCATTATCATGTTAAGATGGGCCTCTATGTAAGTGGTGGTGGATGTGGGAGGAAGGCAGCCTATTATTATTCCGAGAGCTTTGTTTTGGACGACCTTTTTGAATGTTGGATTGTGATATCGTGGGAGCCCAAAAAGGAGATACGTAGTTTAAGATTGGGTGGATGCATTGTCTATATACTATTGAGAGGAACTCTTTGTGTTGGCCAAAGGTTGTTCCGGTTTTCATCATGTGCATTTAATTTGTGTGTGGCTCTAGAGGTAATATTGTTTATGTGAGGGGTGAATGTCACATGTGGATCGAAAGTTAAGCCAAGGATGGTGGAATGTTTAATGAGGTGAATGTGATGTGTGGATCGAAAGTTAAGCCAAGGATGGTGGAATGTTTAACATAAGGGGGAGTCTTGTTGTTTAAAAGGAAAACTGTTGAATGGTTGTTTGACTCTTTTGTTAGGAGTGAGTAACGTGGTAGAGAATTTTTAAGGAGAGGCGTCATTCTGTTTCTTGACAGCCATTGCTTCAATTGGTTTATGTATTGCTGTGTTTATAGAGGGACTTTGGGCTGTAATTGTTAGGTCATCTTCATAACTATTGATTTCTATAGAGGGGGACGTGGGTTGTGGTAGATTGTGCATAAATAGATTAAAGAGAATGTGATAGGATGATGCCCTGGGGGATACCATAATATAATATGTAGGTACGAGAGGTATGACGCCCTTGTATAACTAGCTGTGCAACCAGATAGGAGGTTTGCTATTATATTCTTATCATTGATGTTAATTTCTGTATTTAAAGCTTCATTTATTAGGAGGTGACGTGGGAATTTTTTGAATGCTTTGTTTATGTCTTTTGCCACTAGGAGAGTGCGAGAGGGTGGTAGATTTTGGTTGAAACCTGTGAGGATGTTTTGTGTCATGTCAGTAAGTAGTGATGTAGTGGAGTGTTTTGGTCTGAATCCATGTTGTGTATCTGAGAGGGGGATAAGGGGAGTGATTCTATTCAGGATCAACCTCTCGAAAACTTTAGATTTAGTAGAAGGTAATGATATAATAGGTCTATACGAGACAGGGGTGTTGGGTGGTTTATTAGGTTTTTAATATGGGGATTATGTGTGTGTGTGTTTCCAGAATGGTTGGATGGTATTAGTTTGCCAGATGGTATTGAATATTTGAGTTTATTCTGCTATGGCTTTAGTTCCAAGGTGTTTGAGGTGGATGTTGGATATTTTGTCTGGTCCTTCTGCTTGTGAAGTTTTGAGGATTTTGATGGTGTTAAGTACCTCCAGCGGAGTGAATAGGGGGGGGGGGACTTCTTGGCTGTTCTTTCATTTTTTAAGTCATTTAGTTGTTTATCTGTTTGTGGGAGTTGTAGGTTTATGCCTGTTTCTAGAGTAGTGTGACATGATGAGGAGATTGCATTGATTTTTAGGGCTAAGGATTTTGTTGTTCTGTTTACAGATGGCTTCGTGGGTTGGTGGAGGCTCTGTTTGTGAGGTGTGGATGTTCCTTATTGTTCAGTACATTTTTCTTGTGTTATTTTCATGGTGTATTGTTTGTGTTTATTGTTGCCAGTTTTTATTTTTGTTTAGAGTTAATTAAGTTGTTTATTCAATTGTTGAGGTTTATGACGTGGTTGATTTGGTTTAGGTTTGGTTGTCTATTTTGTCTGAGGGAATTTCTTCGTTTTATTAACGTATTCATTTCTGGAGAGAAATTGGGATTGGAATGTCTGCAGTAGCCTTTTGGGGATGTATTTTTTGGATGCCTTTAGAATGGTTTTATTGAAGTGTTGTATTGCTTTGTCGAGAGATGTAAAGTTTATAGTTTGGCAGGAATGTAGTTCTTGTTCTATTAAATCAGTGTAAGCCTGGCAGTTTGCTTTCCTTTAAGTTAGTATAAGTCTTTTTAAAGGATGTGTGTGGGGGTGTTTATGATGAATTGTGATCAGAGGATAGAGCATGAAAGATTTGCTATGTTGCGTCAAGCTGAATTTGGAGGAAACAAAAAGAGATGTCAGGGGACGTGTGGTTCTGAGATTATGTTGGAATTGTTGTTGTGTGGGGTGGTTTCTGTTGTTGAGGATGCTGAGTGTGTGTAAGTTGTTTATGAGAGTATCACCTCTTGGAGAATTTGTGTTTGTGTTGAGTCATGCAGGGTGATGGGCATTGAAGTCCACAGCCAGCTAATCAGATGTTATAAGAGTAAGGGGTGATAGGTCAGGGGCGTAGTTCCTGGGGGCCCCAGAGTTCCAGAGGTAAGGTGGTACTCATTTTCATGGAACTTTTGAAACGGAATATATTGATTGAACACAAAACCTCACCTATGCAAATATTTTGTCAGGAAACGTTACAATGCTGGACAACTTTTTCTGTCCTGTACTAAATAGCCTGACCCTCTGACCAGACTGTTGGACACCAAACAATCAATCCCATCCATGATAGTTCACCTTTGGACTTAGGGAGATCTGTAGACATTAATTAGATTGTATGTTTGTTATTTCTGTTATTTTAAACTTCTAATCTCGAATTGGAATCGTGGAGATATTGGTCATTGTTCATGATTTTTTGTGTGGACCTTTTGGTGTTGGAAATGGATATGTTTTTGTGGTCCATGAGTGCAAACACTTAGACCTAAGCTTTGTGGGTTTTATCTGTCTTAGGCTGTGTAATTGGAAAATCTGAGAGGTCGGCTTATGGTTCGTTTGGTTTAAGATTGGATTCCTGAATTAGTGCAATGTATTATATGAACTTATTAATGTATGGAGAAGTCAATGTATCTTGAGACTGTTATATTTAATTGAAAATATAGTTTGGGTGGCAGTTATGTAGTGCTGGGGATTGAATTTCTGTAATCTCTCATGATTTGACAGGACCATGTTGGGAATTATTGATCAAAGGTTGTAGATGTAGTACCGATCCTTGTTTTGGAAACTGGCGAGAGTTCTGCATTGTTTACAAGAGTATTTAAGTTGCCTCAAGTGAAAAGGTCTATTGAATTTGGGCAGATGAGAATTCTAAGGCCTGGATTTTGAGAGATTCTATTATCACAGGCGGCTTACGGCTAATAGAAGAAGTTAGGGGCCTGTACTATATCATAGGCTAATAGAAGGAGTTTAGGCCCTGCATCATTCTTACACACCCTAAGAATAAAAAGGTGGAGTATATACATACAGATAATTCAGGGGTCACATGCAAATGCTGGGTGCTAATCGCAGGAGATGAGGAGGCATGGTTCTTTGAAACCAGGGATCCTGGTTCTCTTTGAATATATATATATATTATTATAGATTATTTTATATATATATATATAAATGATATATAGTATATATATATATATATATATAATATATATATATATATTATATATAATATATATATATATATTTATAGATATATATTATATATAATAGTTATATATATAATATTATATATATATATATATTAGAGAGTACAGTCCTAGACTTATTTTGCTAACTTACCATGTACCGATACTTCTATTTTATTTAGGTTGCCGATACCGATACCGATATTATATAATATAATATAATACACAAGTAATAAGATAGACACATTTGTGCACGCACTGCAGGCAACTCAAAGATTGCATTCCTGTACAACAATACTTAGTCATTTTAGTATTTCATATCTTTAATATTCAGTATTAGATATTTATTTATAAATTAAAAATAGTACCTTTAAGGAATTAAAATTGCAAATATAATATTAATAAGGTTTTTTATGTTTGTGTTTTATTCATAAAAGATATTCCATTTCCATTTTCAAGTAATATAACAAAGTTTAGCTACTAGCTTTTATGTTTTTACATGATTACAATTTACAAGAAAGTTCTTTAACTACTCACAATATAAAGATAAAAATAATGAAAAAAGAGACCTAAATTAATAGCCAAAAAGTTAAAAATAAAAAAACTCAATAAACTCAAACCATGAAATAATCTGATCATTTCATAGTGTTTATGATACCCATTCAATTCAAACTCAAATTTAATCATTATCAAATCATGAACTCAAAGTATAATCAGACTCAATCAATATCTGGCAAGAGACTTGGACGGTGTTTACATTTCCTACTTAACTAACATATAAATTACTCCTCCAAATTCTCTCGACTGAATGAAGGAGGTGCTGATAATTATTTGCTGCATCACTGATAATAGATGAAAACTTGGCCCATTTCATGCCACCGCATGAAAGGATTCTTTCTGTAGGCAGCATCTCATGTTTTCGTAGAGCCTCATTCTCCTCTTCACAGACTGCAAATTTGAATTATCTTTGCCATACTCTTGATGCACTGTCCCTCTTCAGTTTATTTACGTATGAGTTCCCCTGTGTGTGTGATTCTTTATCGAAGCTCTAATGAGATTTCAATAGCAATTCGGCTGAGATTATCAAAGGTCTAGCATATCCAAATCCTCATCTTTCAGTAGCGTTTATGCCTGCAAAGCACCATCGCACTTATCAGTGGTGATGTTGCCAGGGGTTTGCAGATAAGGCGGCCTTTCCACTTTCTCTGTCTTTTTTTTTTTTTTTGTCAGCTGACCAACTCCTCTTATGCTTTTTAATTGACCATTTCGAAGTTGGTTCCACCGCGGAGAAAAGTGTTGGGTTATGTGCCATTTTTGTGGTGGGTTTCAGCTAGCCTAAGGAATTTCTTATTAGAAACCTGTTTATATTTATTTATTTTTTTACAGTGTGTCATCGCCGCCGACGGGCATGAACCCTATTCCATAAGGGAGTGGATGTTGAACGCACTCAAAAATATCCATCTAACGCAATTACCGCAGCAATAGAAAAGCCACAGAACTAAGGCTTTAAGTGAAGGGAAATAACTTTAGGTAGGAAAAGACGGAGGATGCTGCAAGGAGAATTCCACAGAACAGAGGTGGCAGGAAAGAAAGAAGCACCGCAGCGAAACAGTCTGGAGTTACTAACATCAACACAAACTCAATGTACGACACAGCCACCCCTGGCTACGAGGGCGTCATAAAGGTGGTGGCACGCCGAGTGGATAGTTCCTCGAGCACTTGCCTTCTTTACCGCTACAGTACCTATAGAAATGGATAAATAGCACACCAACATCGCTCCGGCAAATATAGGGAAGAAGGTCACCGTTATGACACACCTCGGGTAGAAGTGCCAACCGTACCTGACGTGAGCATATCTATAAGGTTCTTTGACTTTGGGACAGAAGCACCTTAGTTCAAAAGCCTCGATGAACCCAGCAGACCCCGCTTCCCCACAGATTAGAGAGCATTACTCACATGTACCAAGGGCAGATGAGGACCCTACGTGATAGGTAGAGTATACTCAAATAAGGGAAAAAAAGGGTCATCGGCCACTCTAAACAGAAAAACTCCCAGTTCTTGTATGGAGCCGCCCACTAGCAACCACTTGTGTATATGTAAGGCGCGCTATTTCAAAGAGACATTTTTTGTTTATGTTAAGGCCAAGGATGTTTATATTGTCAATAGGAGAGACGAGAGAACCGTCAAAAGAGATAGAAAAGTTAAGTGTCTTCTTTAGAGAGAGATTTGTAGAAGTTGGTTTTTTAAAGAATTAAATTCACATCTTGAGACGACCCAACCCTGAAATTCTATGCCAGAATCAGCTAGAATAGAATCGAAAGATTTTAAAACGAGAGGTCAATTCTAGAAGTAATGAGGGAGCAGAATTAATTAATGAGTTGAAGATAGAATGGTTTCAAGTCATACGCTATGAGTAGGATAGTTAGATGATGACAGGTGAGAAGGTTATCCATTAGATGAAAAGCAGGAATAAAGTAGGAAGATAACAGAAACCCTGAGGAACATCGCACTTATTACAGAAATAAAGTAAGTCTCCCCAAATCAACAACAGCCGAGCAGTTGAGCGATTTGAAACAAAGCTAGACATAATTAAGCAAAAGGAGGAAACCCAAGTGAGGGGAGCTTGGAGAGCAGTGACGCGTGCCATATCCCGGTCCATAAGTGCCTTTTCTTGGTTATGATCAAGTTTGCCACCACACAAGTCTTCCCGTAGTTCCCCTAAAATGTTGTGCGGAAAATCCCTATAAATCTGCTTTAATAGGAATCACGTATAATCGCCAGCTCAGAATCTCGCCCGAAAAGCCGTACTGGTAAGCGCAGAAAGAAAAGAAAGAGTTGCCAGATCGATCTAAGAAGTGAGAGTTGAGAAGGTTTCAAAGACTTAGAAAGAATACAAGTGAGGAGCTATAGGCTGATAGTTAGAAGGATCAGAACAGCATCATTTTTTTCGGAATAGGTTGGACATATCGCGCTTCAACACTGAGGGAAAGTTCTAGTATTGAGGAAGTAGAAATATAGTTGAAGCGTGGGTGCGAGAGGTAGCAGGAAGCACACTTTCCTCAAACTCCGGAGCGAGGAGAGATTGCCATCCGGGCCACCGCCTTCCTAACGTTCATAGAATTTAGGAGCTCATGCACGCGATCAAATGAAATGACAGGTAAAAGGCATAGGACACCTGAGAGGAGAGGAGGAGGAAGAGGAATACCAGAATCGTTCAGGGTGAATTAGAGGAAAATAGGAGGCCAAACGAGATGATTGGCCTTTCAGTTGGAGTATTAACAACAGATTCATCAGAGCGAATAAGAGGAGAAAGGATGATTTACAGAAGTTGTTAGAGATGTTTTTGGCAAGAGGCCAGAGAGATTTGTCAGAAGGAGAACCAAGGAGGTCAGCGCATTTTCGTTTAATGAAAGTCCGCTTTGCTCTTCGAAGAGTATCCCTGCAACAGATTTCTATCTGAATGAAAATTAGCAAAGAGTGATAGGAGAACGAGAGAATTTTCCACACCCGATAAGTATTGTCTCTAGCCTGAATGGACAGGAAACAAGCACGATCGAACCCATGGATTTTGAGGAGAAAAAGATTTAGTCCAAGAAAGAATGAACCTGCTCTTCCCATTAACAATTACAGTTCCCACTTATATCCGCAGAATCTGAAGCCGTCTTAGATGTCAAATCTCAGTCCACTTCAATTTATAGTTCTAGGTAGAAGCGAACGCCAATGCCCCCAATCGGCCCGATCAAAGTGCCAGAAAAAACCGCATAGGGCAGGATGGGATGTTGGAGAGAAAGTTTTAAATTAAGGTGATATGAAGGGTTGTGGTGCAGATATATAAGCGAAAAGGTGGTGGATTTATAGAGGAAGGGACTAGTAGGTGAAACATTAGGTCAATTGTGTTCAAGAATCGGTTGGGACGATCCCGAATGGATGTAGGTTATTTAATCAGTTGCTCCAGATCGATGAGAATACTGAATGATTCGTCTTCCTCCCAACTAAATCAGTACGAGAGGAAACCCAACAATTTCAGTTTGGTAACATTTGAAATGCCCCTTAAGATAGGAGGAACCGTCAGAATTTGGATGAATATACCAGTCTTTCGTCAGAAGTAGTAACGATGGTAATCAAGAAAAGCATGAATGCTGTTCTGTTAGGAGACAGTTAGCATAGCAAGAATATTGTAGTAGAAGGAAGAAAGATTTTAAGCCCCAGAACATCGAAGTTAAGGAGATTTCGAAAGATTCTCGAGAGCGATGTTATAGGAATGTTTATATTTACAAGGGCACATACTCCACCCTTCTAACGGAAAATTATAAAATAAGTTATAGTGGAATATATTAACTTGAAGGGATGAATTCATTAGCCATCTGGGGTCTCCAGACAAGAGCATTAAAATTAGGTTTAAGAGTTTAGAGAGGTAGTATTTCCATGGATGCAGAGTTAGAGTGCAAGCCATTGATGTTGGTTAAGTCAAAAGAAAGCCACGCCTGTGCAAATCTCCTCATATTACACGCACACGCAAAAAATAAAAAAAACAAAATAGACAAAAACCATAAGAGAAAATGATAGGGAAAATTTCTTATTCGCTTCACGCTAAAACCTAAATTATTACAACATTGAGAAAACCCTATTTACAGCAAATATCTTAAAATATGAATAATCCGAAAGTTGTAAAACACTATCACGCACTCACGAAAATTGCGTTACAAAAACAAATTACTATTGATCCAAACTAAAAAAGTTAGATTAAATCTGTATAAATTATAATAATGCTGTCCAAATTAGGAAATTTTGCGCTAAAGGACCAAGTTTGGAGAAACGCTTAAAAATTCATAAGTTAAAAAAGCGACAACAGACTGAACAAAAAAAACACAATACCTCCCTTAGTACTACGCCTATCTATAATCGAACTAAGAGATATATTTATTGAATCTAAAAGTTTCTCATAATTTTTCACTCAAAAAGTAAGAAGTATCGGCTAAGTATCGGCCATTTTAACCGATACCCCGATACCATAAAAATGGCCCGATACTACCGAACTATCGTACATCCTAATTAATAATATATATAGCTATTATATATAGGTATCATATTTATATATATATATATATATATATATAATATATATATATATAGTATATATATATTATATATTATATATATGATATTATATAATATACCGGTATATATATATATATACATATAATATATATATATATATATATATATATATATATATATATATATATATATATATATATATATATATATTAATAATATTATAATATATATATATATATATATATATATATATATATATATATATATATATATATATATATACCAGTATATATGGTTTAAATTTGTAGCCACTAACCTGCCCCACAATATAGTAGGTTCTATATATAGTCTGGAGAAATTGAGTTAGTGTTTTCCTGACAAGTAATTAAAATTACACATGCCCTTTGAGTTTAATATATGTTCTTTTTCATCTCAAATCATCATCATATTCTAGCCATCATGATGATGGGCTGAATTCAGATGACTCGACTTTTTGCATAAGAAATGATTTTTGTATGTTTTTTGAAAGAGGAACTGTTGAATAATATTGGCTACATTTTAGTGAAGTCTGAGTATTAAGATTAGTGTAAAAATATACCTTGTCTTAACCTAAAATAAATGCAGAAAATCTCCTCTTTTTAGTGTCCATTCAAGTAACGCTCCAAGATTTCAACCTCAGTTTGCATACAGTATTATATACCGTATGTATGTTTGAGGATTTGCAAACATAGCCAACTGAGTTACAACTATATATATATATATATATATATTATATATATTATTATACTATAATATATATATATAGATAGTATATATATTTATATATATAGTCTATATATATATATATATATAATAATATTATATATATAGTATATATATATAATATATATATATATTAGTTATATGAGATATATATTAGGATGTGCCGAATATCGGTAAGTATGTCGAGTGAGTTCGGCCTATTACTGGCCGAATGAATACCGAATATTCGGTCATTCGGTTGTTTGCGGAACTATTCCTCGCCGAATATTGAGCTTTATTAACAATAAAAAATTACGTCAACATAAGGGGAAGTTATTTAAATTTAAAATTGAAATTTTAGAAACTTTATTTTCCAAAAAAATAAAAAATATCCAAATTTTGTAGCCAAATGGCGAAAATTCTTGGTCATTTGTCAGATCCTATAAGGCCTTTGACATTTTTTCAATTTCTAAAACAATATCGCTTTAGTGAAACGGGATAATGGACCAAACATGGTGGCTGGTATAAGGGAGAGAGTGGCTTGCTATAAATTTAATGTTTTATTCACATGTTGCAACCTATGCATTAACGATTCAATATTATGTCAGAAGTCTGTTAAAGATATTTATTACTTGCAGAAGCATATCCTCTCATTTTTCACCATTCGGAAGGGCAGCTGGCCAAAGCCTTAAACTTTACATAGATGCAGATTGAATATCAAAAGCTAATTTATTCACTTACGTTTCTACACGCTGGAACAGAACCTTATCATATGCTTAAAAGATTGTTGAACAAAAAGTTCCCCTATCCATATACGCTGCAGAATGCAATCAGAAGAATGTTGACTGATTTTCAGTGGCAAAAATTATTCCATTTACTTGAGCCATTTGACAACATCAACTAAAACAAAGCATTAAATGTGAATAACAGTCGCCCAAAGTGATGATACCTCCATTTAGCAATAATCTTTTTTAAATAACGGGCATATAAAAGCAAAAGCTTCAGTGGAATAATTACAACTCGTTGAAGAGCTTAAGAAATCAGAGAAAAAAGACTTTCTACAGATTTCTATGTGATGATAAATCTTTGTGTGTAGTTACTTTCTTAGTCTGCGATTCAAGCTAATTTCTCAACATGAATCAGATGAATCAGGCTAAAAAAAATATGGTCATTGAGCACTGGAAAGAAATGGATGAAAATTCTGCTGCCTGACTTCTTCTGCTGGACGAGGATCACGTTGAGGTGGGAGGAAAGTTGAAGTCTGCAAAGGGTTCCATTTCACTTTCATTGTAATTGCGATTGGTTTTTAACGAAAAGATTTCTGCATCAATCAATCGTCATCAGAAAAGAAAGTGAGAGTGAAAAGACAAATACAAAGTTCCCCATTCTTCTGACGACATGTGATTATTTGTATCATAGAAGTACAAAGGCTACATAGGGAATTACATCAAGAAATAAACAAATATATAAGGTGTCCAACTTAACTAGAGATACTCATCATGAAATGACTCACACTGAGAAATTCCTTCAATGGCATGGAAAACAACAACTAGAGAATAGTATTAATCCGTAAAATGAAAAAACAAACCACTAGCAAAAAAAAAACCCACTATCAGACTCACACCCTCAGTCACAGAAAATCAAGG